>JBAKBP010011919.1:0-70055 GCA_037953745.1 Lithodes maja
GACAGCTTGTCTGAGTGTCCAACCCGAAGGCCACCGACTTACCCCGAAGGGCCAGCGCGTGGTCCCGCAGGAAGAACAAAGGAACCAACAGTCCGAGGGCATAGACGGGTAAGTGGAGGGAGACCCACCCATCTGCCGGGAAGTGGACGTCCCAGGTTCGATCGGGAACCTCACCCAACCTCGCTCGACGTATCTGTGGCTACCCAGACCGTCGGCGGGGGGGCGGTCCAGGGCACAGCCGCAGAGAGCGAGCCCCGAGCAACCCAGCGACCGAAGCATCTGCGAACGGTACGCGGGAGCGGCAGGAGCCGATCCATAGGGGCAACGGAAACACCGCGGCGCCCATGAGGAGGAGGCGGCGTAGCCAGAGGCTCCCTAAGGGAAGGGGCAGAGCGGCCCAATGCAGCGAACCCACGAACGAGTCCCAGAGCCACCCCGGGAGGGAGACCGAGTGCAACACGGCGAAGACCTTCCACCGAAGGTGCACCGCGGCCGGCAGACCCCGGGTCACCGTAGCGCCGGACAAAACCCATGCGAGACCGACCCATGGCACGACACGCGACAGGGTCAAGCGTGACTTGGGAACATCGAAGGGGAACCCTAACCGTGCGATGTTGCGAACGACTGTGAGGGCGTCGCCAATGCCCAGTCCTAGGGCTTCGGAAACTACCAACCAATCGGCCAAGGAAAACAGGATCTGGAGCCCGCTCCTGAGGAGAGGACCCAGAGCCTGCCCCACCAGTGCGGAGAAGATCCGCGGCGCGATGTGGAGACCGAAGGGAAGGCCGTCGAACAGGAACACACGATCGGAAGTCCGAACGGCCAAGAATCGCTGGAAGCGAGGATGGAGAGGAACGAGCCAAGACGCATCCTGGAGGGCCAGCGACACTACCCACGACAGAGGGCGCAGGGCCAGGCGTACCAGGGGTACCGGCAGCATCCGAAACCGTGTGTGCACGATGTACCCGTTGAGGGCCGACAGATCCACCACCGGTCGCATCGCGTCGCAGTCCGGCGACGGTACCAGAAAGACACGGGAGAGGAAAACCGGGTGACCGGCGGTCAACTCCCTCGCCTCTACACAGCTCGGGCATGGAAGTGAACACGTGGGCCACCTCTGAAGAGATGGGCCGGCGTCGGTGACAAGAGCGGAGTGGGGGTCTGGACGTCCACCTCCAGGTGAGACCCCTCCGCGCAACCCGCCGCCCCCAACGTCCCTCGTGGCCACCGAGGGGCGCAAGGGCGAAAACAACCCGAGGGAGCACCCGAGAGGAGGGGAGCGACCCGGTCGGCCAGGCGAGAAGGAGAACAAGGAGGCCGACCCAGAGAACCTACACATGGTGTTGACGTGGAGGTACCCCCGGTACGGGCCGTGCGGGCATGAGCGCCACGTTGACCTCCTCTACCCCCCCCCCCCCCCCCAACCTCGTCGAAAAGGGCGGGCCACCCCAACCCCAGGCCGTCGCGGGGCTGACACCGTCGAAGGGCGGCCGGAAGTGGAAGGCCGGCCAGCCCCGACACGGCGGGGATGAAAGGGGCAAGAACAGAAGTGCGAGGCGGAACCGACGCACTGGCCTGCAACGTCCCAGTCCTGCGCCCGTGCAAGGCGGCAGCACTTGCAGCAGCACCCCGAAGAGGACCGGCAGAAGGACGGGACTGAGAAGACCCCGCGCGCGACACAGCTCGTCGGTGCGTGACGTAAGCAGGGTCCGCAACGACACAGCGCGTCGTCGCGTGTCGGAAGCAGGGGCCGCCGACAGAGAAGCGTAGCATTTCCAAGCATCCTGCTTAAAAAAAAACGACGTATATAGCGCAGAGGACAACAAACCCTGACGAATATCCAAGGGTGCCGGCCGGCAGAACGAGGACCGTACCGTCGGGCGTTGCCGAGTTGCCGCGCACAAAACCGCCTTCAGCCCGGGAACCAAAGACACCGCGAGCCGAAGGTGGATCCGCTGAACGCGGTCCCAACCCTCGCGAAGATCGCCTGGCGCAGACGCCTCGAAAAGCCGCAGGTGGTGAACAGACGTCTGGAGGGAACCTAAAGACAAGACAATAAGTCTGTCACCCTCTGTCGCAAGGGAAAAACCTTGGCGACAGAGGGCTGATCCGGGTGAGAGAAGAACGGGGTAGCAATAGAACAAAGTTCAAGAACGGGCGCGCTTATCCAGGACGAGAACGCGCCGTCCAACCCGCCGACAGACACAAGAGGAGGCAAAATCAGTGATGACTCCGGGGGAGGGACTGAAGGAGAGCCGTCGACGGATCGGTGTGTGAAGTCGAAGGCCTCAGCAAACCAGGCCTCCAATGGGAGAGGGTGACCGAGCATGATGGCTAAGCCAGGCGTACCGGCGTCGCACAAACCTGTCCCATAGGAGGACAGACCCGTCAACACAGCCAGGGACTGAACAGCCGGAAGGATGTCAGGGCGGCTGAAGTCTGACCAGAGCGTAGGCCTGCAGAAGGGAGGGGGACCGTAGCAGGGGTAGGTAGGGTGAGGCGCTGAGGGTGAGTCACCGCCAAGAAGCGCGAGAAGAGGGAGTCTTGCATCGACTCCAAGCGCCCGTCGATGCGTGACACAACCCAGCCCTGCATAGCCGACAATCGATCCGAGAGAGGCGACCCCCCCCCCAAGATTGGTCGGCCCGCAGGGGCGAGCGTGAGCGAGACCCACGACACGAACCAGCAGCGTCGCGGCCCAAGGAAGGCGAGCGACGACGGTTGTGTCGCCGTTGAGGGACTCGTCCCCGATCACGAACGGCCTAGGGGGAAACAGCACCATCCCCCTCTTCCAGCGACACGTCAGCTCCTGAGAAAGGGGACCCCGAAACCTCGCGAAACCCCACCTAGGCAAGAGGAGGGGTACCCCCCTGGCGAGACGGTAAGTGAAGGTCAGGAAGAGAAGAATGAGGAGGAGCAGGACGACGGGAGTGGGAAGGCTGGCCGGGTGAAAGGAGGCCAGAAGGAGCCGCGGGGGGAAACAGAGCAAGGATCCCCGGGGCTGAGATAACAGGGCGGCCCGACACCGAGGCGGAGGAGGGAGGGACCTCCACCGTGGGACGAGACCGTGAAGGAAGAATAGGCACTGAAGCAGGTGAAGTAGGAGAAGCAACGACATCCAGGCGGACCCTCCCGGACAGTGTAGGAGGAGGGAGCAGAGGGCCAGCTACAGCATGAACAACCGCGCGCGGAGAGGACAACGTAAGAGGAAGTCGTCTGGGCTGGGGAAGCGGGCGGGAGTAGAGCCCCTATCCGTAGAGGCCAGGGGAGGGCGCACAGGGGCAGAGCCGCTAACCCGGGCCTCAGGGCGAGAACCATGACGAGGGCGATGGGCGTCGTCAAGGCGATCAGGAGGACGACGAGGGGCAGTAGAGGACGGACGACGAGGCGAGCGAGAGCGTGGACGGAGCTGGGAACCCCCCGACGATGGGACGACCGGCTGCGGGACCCAGGGGAGAGGGCCGAGCAGGGAGAGGGCCAGGTGAACGGCCTTCAGTCGGGTCAGGGATACCCAGGGCGACGCGGATCCGGTCGGCAACAAAGGCCAGGGAACGGTGGTCCACAGTCCTAATGTGGCGGGAGACCATCGTCCACACCGACGGAAGGGAAGCAGAGGCCACAGCCGCCGCCGAGGAACCAGGGCCATGGTGCAGCACATCCACCAGGGCCAGACACGTGCCACACAGAGCAGGGAGGTAGGCCGTAGAGGACACACAGAGCGAGTGGCGCAAGCAGGACTTGTGGCTCTCCAAGCACGGGGAGCGACAACCAAGGCGAAAGCAAGGCAGCCTACCTGCACTAGAAGAACACACACCATAATCAGCACGTCGAAGGAGTAAGTGGAGAGAATGTCCAAGAAGAACCAGGGAAGGAGCATGGGGAAACAGGAACACACATGCAAACAGGTATCCGTACTCACCCTAAACTGGGAGCACAGAGGTAGGTGAGGAGGGCGGCCGAGGCGGAAGAGCACTAGCAGAACCTGCAAAGATGGAGAAAGTGTTAACCACCACTCAACATCTTACATGCAGGGCCTATAACACCAGTAAAGTGCATACACCAATATAGTATCAGGCAACAAGAAGACATAAAAAAAAAGTCAATAGTGAAAGCCAACTATTACCGCAAATTTGCGGGCCAATGGAGGCATAACCGTACCGACACCACCCTCCCGCAATTTTGCGGGACCCCCCAACGATCTCCGCAAATTTGTGGGGAGCCGAAACGTCCCAGAGGACCGAATCTAGCTCCCGCAAATTTGCGGGACCGGCCGAGATGGTCCGGCGCCGAAAAAAGCGAGAGGAGCGTCTAGGGAATACCAAAAAAGGCCACAAAAAATGCGTCATCTCCTTATGAACTCCAAGCAATGATGGCCATCAAGCTGAGCAGTGTCTTCCTTGAATTTATCCTGACTCAACCGGTAAAGGGAGAGGCAAGGAAGACACACCAGGGGAGAGGAGGCACATCCCCCAGGAACCACCCAACCCACAGAGATAGAGCAAAGCCCATGAGGAGAAGTGGCAGGGAGGGTGGTTTGGCACAAACAGGGGCCCCCGTGGGGTACCCCTTGATTGGGCAAAAGGCTATGAAAGGATGGAGGTGAAAACAGGAAGGGAAAACAAAAACCAGTAAATGAAACTGGTGAGAAAAAGGGTGGCCTAGCCGTGAGCAGAGAATGTGTCAGGGGCGAAAAACCCTGTGGTGTGAAAGAGGGGCCCCCGTGGGGTACCCCTGGAGTATCACGAACCACCTGTCGCCCAGGCCCTTGAGACACAGTGAAGGACTCGAAAGGGGGGACTCGGGAATAACGCTAATAATGCGGCCGACACAAACTCTACAAACAGCACCGCCACCAACGAAATCTCAGATTGTTTTTACATCTAGGCTATGAAAAAATGAAAACTCATAGGGGCATAGCAATTCCTGAATGAGAAAACGAGCTAGGCTAAATTAAGCTAAAAGCTAAACTATGCCCAGACTAACAGGAAAAAAGAATATGAAAAGAGAAAGAATGAAAAACATATACGAGGAACGCCAGGTGCCCCCGTACCTTCGGTAGGCTATTTCCACACGCGTCTCCATTATACACACTTAGGAGCCCATTTACGTGTGCCCTAGATCACGTAACATCTGTCTAACAAAAAAGAAGGCCAGATAAGCCGAAACGAACCTAAACAGGGTGAATTAAAGGAGCACAACAAAAGCGACTTCATTCAATGGAGCGCGTGAAAAAATGATGACAAGAGAGGGTCGCTCATGCGCACGTTCGACAGGGATCTGCACATGACAGAACACGGGATGGGCCTTAAGCGGTAACTAAGGTAAACCCCTTTTTCTTCTCTTCTATGCTTTTTTCACCTTCGGTGGTAGTTTTGGTTAATGTACAACGTCTCCTAGAGCAAGATAAGGAGTAGACTCTAGACGTTTTCTTTTTAACCGCGGTTGGAATGACGACATAGCAGTCAAAATAGACAAGTCGTCATTGCAATTAGGTTAATAGCCTTGACGTTGGATTTGCCAAGACTACTAACAAATAGATTGTTACAGCAGATACACTACTGTGGGATCCCACCCATGTACTTCACAAGCTGCCAAGGCGTCATCGTACGCCAACATGACCTTGACGTCTACACAGACAAAGTGTGGATGGCTTCACCAAGTCGACCCTTGTTGCCAACATATTGCCAATATTCTTACAGGCACTGTTATGTACATTGTTGTAGATATGTATCCAGATGTCGACCACGGTGTTTAGGGCAGTGTTTTCAGCTTGCCTGGAGACTAAATGTCGCCAGTGTTGACGCACCTTTAGACAACCCGAATCGTTGTTGGTTATGTATGCTATATTATTATACAGTACCATATTTCTGGTCAGTCAAAATGATTCTTACAGTTTCTTACAGTAGATCCTCTGGAAAAAGGCAAACTATGCCTGTGTATCCAGCTCAGTACCAGTACTTGCACTGCTGCGGTCGTTCACGGTGTTGGCGGCGGCGGTAGCAGACGCAACATTTTTACTATTCTGTATTTTTGTTTTATAATCAAACTTCAAATCTTGTCTTCCCCATGCTTTATCAAGATTACTTTCAAACTCCCTTATTGATTCGGAATCGACTACATACTGGGGCAGTGCGTTCCACTCATTTACCACTCTATCACAAAATGAGTTCTTTGCCTTCTCAAGCCTATTTCTTTCTTTGTAAATTTTCTTAGAGTGTCCTCTCGTTCTTGTTCCCTCTCGCATTAAGAAGATACCTTCACACACATCCTCATCGTACTTTCCTGACACTATCTTAAAAGTCTCTATCATATCCCCTCTCTTTCTCCTATATGCCAGTGTCGGAAGCCCCAGTGTCCTCAACCTCTGCTCATAGCCTGCGTTCTTCAACGTTGGTACCAGCTTGCTAGCTCTCCTCTGCACTTTCTCCACTGCTTCTATATCCTTTACCATATATGGAGCCCACACCTGGTTTGCATATTCCAGGTGCGGCCTAACCAGCGCTGTATATAGATTCCTGAAGATTTCTTCGTCAAGTGACACAAATGTCCTCCTTATCAGCCCTACAATTCTATTGGCTTTGTTTATCTTTTCCGCTAAATGTTCTGAGAAATTTAACTTATTGTCTATCACTACTCCTATATCCTTTTCTGCACTCACTTCCTCCATCGCTTCATACATACTGTATCCTACCTTGTCTATCTTGCTGGTCCCAATCCGCATGTACTTGCATTTTTTTGGATGAAAAGGCATTAACCAATGCTCAGACCATCCCTTCATGCCCTCCACATCTCCTTGAAGCAAACCCATATCTTCCTTACTCCTCACTCTTCTATACAGTTTAGTGTCATCCGCATACAGGTATACCTCACTTCCATTAGTTATAACTTCAGGCAAGTCGTTAATAAATATAACGAACAGCAGTGGTCCCAACACAGATCCCTGAGGTACCCCACTTGTAATTTCCCTCCACCCCGAGCCTATTCCATTCACCAGTACCCTCTGTCTCCGATCTTTCAGGAAGGCTTCTATCCATTTCACACATTTCTCCCCTATATTATAGCTTCTAACTTTCTCTATTAACCTTTTATGTGGGACCTTATCGAAGGCCTTCATAAAATCGCAATATACCACGTCTATTACATCACCATCTTCTAGAATTTGCATCCAATCATCTACCACCTTAATTAGCTGTAGTACCGTCGACCTCCCCGGCAAGAATCCGAACTGTCTCCCACTGAAAAGTTGATTTGACTTCATATGATCCATTATTCCTTCTCTAATTACCGTTTCCATTAGTTTACACACAACACTTGTCAAACTGACTGGTCTATAATTCCCTGGGTCATTTCTCTTTCCCTTCTTAAATATAGCTGTTATGTTCGCCTCTCTCCAGTCCATCGGGATTTGTCCTGTATTAAACGATACCTCAAATAACATTTTCAATGGCTCTACTAACATCTCCCCTCCTTCCTTTATGATTCTTGGGTGTATCCCATCCGGTCCCGGTGACTTACTTCTGTTCATTTTTTCTATAGCCCTTCTTATTCTAGCATGGGAAAACTCTACTAGTTCCAGTGCCGGCGCCTGTTTGATGGGAATAGTAGGCACTGCATCCTCCGACTCCACTGTTAGTACCCCCCCAAAGTATTTCCCCAGCACCTCTGCTTTCTCCTTATCAGTCTCCGCTCTACTCCCATCATTCAACCCCCCCACCAGCTCTGGGATCCCTACTCTTCTTGTTAACTTTTCCTGAATGTACTTCCAGAATATTTTTGGATTATCCTTCACATTTCTAGCTATCTCTCTCTCCCTCTCCTTCACCCCCCTCCTTGTTTCCCACCTTATTTTATTGTTTATTTGTCTGCGTTCCAGATCCACTTCCTTAGCCTCTATACTAGACCCCCTGTTCTTTTTTAACAATTTTAATCTTTCCCACAATCGTTTCTTTCTTCTAATCAATATCCAAAGCTTTCTTTTCATTGGCAATTCTGGGTTAGTTCTTTTCCTCAATTTTGTTTTATCCTTATATTCCCTTACTGGTACACTTTTGGATACAGCATTCTCCAGTTTGACTCTAATTTTCCTCCACATTCCTTCAGCGTCTTCACCGTTCAAATATTCCCCCCAGTCAATGTCCAAACACCGTCTCAGCAGCTCATAATCTGCTCTATCATACATGTATATTTTTCTATTGCTTCTATTATCCCTCTCCGATTTAATGTTACAACTAAAGCTTATACAGGCATGGTCACTACGACCTATAGGGCTATCCACATTAACATGTTCCACTATATCCTCTTCATTGCTAAAAATCAAATCAAGTACACTCCCCTGCGTCCCATCTCTATATCTTGTCATCTCTACAATATGTTGCGTTAAAAAACAATCTCTCACTTTCTCTATAAACTTATTTTCCAGGCTACCCTGTCCCGCTGGAGTAGTACAATTTGCCCAGTTGATCCTTGGCAAATTGAAATCTCCAATCAAAATTTTATATTTGTTCTCTCTATTATCTATCTCCTCCATTGCTTTCAGTAGGTTATCATCCTCTCCCCTGCTATTATTTGGGCTTCTATATATAGAGGCAATTAGAATTGATCCTCTTACACATTTTACTTCAATACACAAATACTCACAATACTGCTGTCTCATATCCACCTCATTAACCTTGAGCTCTTTTCTTACATAAATAAACAGTCCTCTTCCAACCTCTGCTCTAATAGCATTTCTCTCATATAACTCAAAACCCTCCAAACTATATTCCACCAGTTCCCTTTCAATTCTAACATTTTTTGGTCTTACTTCCTGTAGGGCTATGACATCAGGTTTTTCCTCTTCATCCTGCAACCTACATATCAGTTCTCTTTTCTTGTCCTGAGTAAACACATCCACATTACTAAACATAATCCTTAATCCATCTACCATTCCTTCAGCAATTACACCATCCCGCTCCTCCAGTCCGTACCCTACTCCCCTATTAGCACTACTGGGTCTGCCTCTTTGTCTCCTGTCTCTCCCTGTGACACCTCCACCCCGTTCTCCTCCTCCGTCACAACTCTCATCACATTCTCTCCCCTCCCTGATCTCCCCCTCCTTTCTACTCTTATAAACCACTTCCTCACTTTTCCGTCCCTCACTCTCCAGTAAAAATTTCTCTTATCCTCCTCATCCAACTTTCCATTATTTTCATCAGCCTTTTCTTGTAATTCCTTAATTTTTTTCCTTTGTTCTATACTCAAATCCTTCTTTAGTCTTATGTGTTTCAGTTTATCATTTGTATTTAGCCTCCAACTAAAATTTGTCACAGTCTCCGCCACTACCCTAGTTTTAAACTGTACCCTTATAGGTCTCATCTCTCCCCTTTTATATCTACCTATCCTACTGATCTCCTCCACCTGCCCTTCCCATCCATATTCGTCCTCATCCACACCTTTCAAGACCTCCTTCACTGTCTCCATATCCCTCACTTTTCTCACTCCATTATCATTCATATGAGTCTCTATATCTCCATACAAGATTACACCCCTATCCCTGTCCATGGCCTCCCTCACGACACTCTCCTTGTTCTTCATGACCCCTACAACTGCACTCTCAAAACTTTTTTTGGTCATATTCATTTCTTCCTTTTGCTCTTTCATAATATCCTCCAAATCCTTGACTTTTTGTTTACCTACCACCGTCCATGCAGTCGACTCCTTTACTTCCGTGAAACGTCCTTCGTATTCCTTCAGCTGCTCCTTCAATGCCATATTCTCTGCTCCCAGTTCATCTACCCTTTTCAATACTATCTCTAGGCTCTCATTAACTGCCAGAAAAGGCCTGCATTCACTTCCTTCGCTAGGCCTATTCCCTTCCCCATCTATCACACCACACATTACACACAGTGCCTTAACTTTCTCACCAATATCCCCCTTCCATTTCTCCGTATCACTCATGGTGATGGTGTCTTTCTGAAGTTTAAGTTTCTCACTTTCTCAGTTTCTGTAATTCTTTATGTCATATCAATGATATGATTGATATCATATCATGGATGACCCGCTGACCAGTCTTCGACGGTATATATACGGCCGGGACTAGGGTCTTGTCAGTTGTCACACCCAGTGCCAGGTCCGTATATAATTATATACTGACTCGCCGAAAAAAAATCGTAGCAGTGAAACGACTGCACCTATGGCTTTCATATTTTTAGTTTTTTACCACATGTACCTTACCCTTCTGCATACCCACCACCACTAGCCCAAACCCCTCCTCCCACCCACTCACTGACTATCGGTCGCCTCACAAGGAAAAAAAAGGAAAATCTGTGGCGGCGAAACGATTTCACCAATCGGTTCCATATTTGTGTGACAAGTGCCTTCCCTCCACCACACCCCCAACTGCCTCCCACAACCCACTTCCAGCGTATCCGTACGAAGAAAAGGAAAAAAAAGAAAAATCTGTGGTGGCGAAACTACCTCACCAATCGGCTTCATATTTGTAACATGAGTCAATTACGCTTCTACCTTCCCCCCACCATCCCCCAAACCACCCTCCCACCAATACATTCAAGTAACATTCCGATGGTATCGATACCATAAAATGATAAAAGTCTCTGAAGTCTATAGTGTCTTTTGACTCTTTTCAGCTACGTTCGCGACTATCGGGGACCTGATTTCTGGCGAAAATGGACAAGGGGAGTTTTTTTTTTACCATTATCCTTCCTTTCTCACCCAACTTGATAGATTTAGCCCAAAAAAAACAACAACAAACTCTGGCACTGGCCAGGTTCTTACCTTTCCAGGGTTTGAAGGTGGCACTGTCAGTCTGTCACTATCATAGTATCACTGTATCACAGTTCACAGCACTGTTCACTAACACCGTGAGTAACACCGTACGATGACTGTACATGATAATGACGTTCTTGAACCTGTTGTTGACAGGAAAAATCGCTTCCGGAGCGCCAGAAAGGAGCGCAAAATTCAAGCTGCGCTTGAATGGACAAGGAGAGTTTTTTTTTTACCATTATCCTTCCTTTCTCACCCAACTTGATAGATTTAGCCCAAAAAAAACAACAACAAACTCTGGCACTGGCCAGGTTCTTACCTTTCCAGGGTTTGAAGGTGGCACTGTCAGTCTGTCACTATCATAGTATCACTGTATCACAGTTCACAGCACTGTTCACTAACACTGTGAGTAACACCGTACGATGACTGTACATGATAATGACGTTCTTGAACCTGTTGTTGACAGGAAAAATCGCTTCCGGAGCGCCAGAAAGGAGCGCAAAATTCAAGCTGCGCCCCGCCTGCACTCCGAGTTAAAAAATTTGCCGCTCCTCGCTCCGTGCTCCTCTATATTGGTAGTGCACACCGGATCGCAGAGCGCAGAGCGCCAAATCGGCGCGCCCACGCCCACCACTGAGTACTACAACATGACGGAAAAGGGCATGGAACTGCCAGATGAGGTGTTGGCTTCCGTCTAGTGAAGAATTGTAAATTAACGGAAATGCAAAGGGAACAGGTTATGGCATCAACAAAACTCCTATCATTTAAGGAAGTTCGATCAACATTAAAACGAATGTTTGAATCAAGCAGTGTGACAAGGAGTGAAGTAACTCAGGAAGTTAAGGTTAAGTCTGAACCGGTATATATGACAAAGGTGAATGGTAAGGATGATTTGAAGAATAGAAAAACAATTTTGGAACAGGAACTAAAAGAAATATGTTCTAAGATTGAGGAGACTGATGTATCTTCTAAGGACAGTAAAATGCCCCAGAACGAGAAGCCCACCACAGAAGCCACGAACGAACACCAAACAGAAACACCAAAGGAAAGGTCCACAGAACGAAAGGACCAGCTGACCGAGCCAGCCACTTCAGACAGGCCCAAGCCCGCAGGGCTAAGCAGCTCCTGGCTGCACCCTTTTCCTTTTCTAAACTGACCATTTTCCACACCTCACGTACACTAACCCCCTCGTGTCCTACACTCCTAACTACAAAGATGATGAACAGGAATATACATTCATATTAAAAACACCCATGCCCTGTCCCGACGTTGAGCCAATGCCAACACATCAGACAGCCATAATTATATCTATGTATGTTCTTACATCCGAGAAGTAGATGTTATATATCTTAGAAGTTAAAACACCCACGCTTGTCCCTAGACCTCGTATATCATTTTCCATGACGAGTATAGATATATGTAACCCGTGCTCAGTCGCCCCTTGCATTGTTCCTCTAGTAACTAAGTATTAATATTAACATTCCCTAACATCTTGTCTTGCCAGACTAAGCTTTCTGAAGACCCATCGCCCCATAAATCTATGTATGCAATCCTTAGGTTAAGTATTTTTATCCGCCATTGTGTTCACCTTTTTCCATTTACTTTCCACAATTGTCATACGTCTTCCCCTTGCCTCCTTCGTATCCACAGCCCACACTACGCCAATTTACTTCGTGTCTTACACCTCTTACCCCAACCAGAGATTGTATAAGATAACCTGGTTACCAGTATCTGTCATAAGTACCCCGAAACAATAACTAAGTACCCCTACGAACTGCCGCTGTTGTTGGTATTTATATTTAATAGAAAACGCAGTTCCCAGGGCCAACTAATAGTATCCATAACCCTCGGACTGATCACATAACTCTATCTTTTCCAGACTCATATACCACCCCATAGTTGCATTCCCCGGTAGCATATTTTGGCTAACGTATTCTACTGCCTTTTCAAACTTCCATATCAATTGTAGCCTAATGCCACCCCCACGCCCAGGGACCTTAGGGACAAAATTTCCCTGTAGCCCTTGAACTCTCCCCCCTCTCATTAAGAATTCCCGCGCTTCTCGACTCTTGTCCGACCTAGCCTCTCTCTCATACCTCTTGAAGATCCTTGAATTGTCCGTTGCTAACGCTCTCCAACCTTTTATATATATACTCCTATCCAGCCTACCTTCACTTAGTAGGCCAGAACAACATTAGAACTTTACTAGCCCCTTGCATGCCATCTATTCTCTTACAACACATATCCCACCGCTGCCACCAATGTTATGCCCTGTTTTTCTACAGGTTTAACTTGGGTAATGTGAGTTCTAATTGACTGGGTATATAAGGCTGCATGCACAATACAAGATATGAGGAATAGAGAACACAAAGAAACACATGGTAGCAAGTTACACGATCACGTTTATTGATATACCACTGCAGAATACTTGTGTAAGACAATATAATAGAATCGAACAACACTAGCATAAGTGGATCTGGATGGAGCCTAGTCTCCCACTTCCAACGTTCAGGTATTAATCTTCTGATCACTGGCTTTGATTTAACAGGTTTATATACCGAAGACCATCAATGTTACTTATAGAATCATATTCACTGTTAGATTTCTTACTGGTGGCTCTGGTGCACAAGTAGTAATTCACAGACTAGAATAGACACGCGTATTTTAGAGCACACGAATTCTAGTAACCTCAGGGGGTACTGATCTAAGTTTTATATCCTTGTTTCAGAAATACATAGAACGCAAATCAGTGGGCTAACGTTAGATATCACTAGAGTTGGCCCGTGGCCAGTTTTGGAGGGGGGGTCTAAGTGGTTTCGGTCAGGGGTAGTGATAGGGGGGTTTTAAAGATGAAACGGGCAGGTCGAGTCGGGGTTGTTGTTGCGGAAGAGGTTGGTGCTGGGGAGGGGTTGAATTGTGTAGAGAGTTGTGGTCGTGAGTGGGGTTTGGGGAAGGGTGAGTAAGGCTGAAGGTTGAGTGTTTACTATGATCGGGTGGTTTGGAAGTTTGGTGTGTGGGGATTTGATAGGGAGATGGTGGGGGGGGGTCTGGGCAGGCAGGGTTGTGGTTTGAGAGGGGTTGAATCTAGACTGATTTTATTTCCGGGAGAGACATGGATGGGATTTCGAGGAGTGGTTGAAGTTGAGAGGTTGATTATGTTGTTTGGGGCGAGAGAGAGAGTATTTTGGGGTTTAGCCAAGGTGGAAAAAGTTTTGTGGTTGGATTGGGATGGGAGTGGTATTTCGTCGAGCGGGATCTTTGGGGGGGGAATTTGGGGCGGGTGGGGTAACGGTGAAGAGGGGGAGGTTGAAAGTTTAGCTGGGCTCATGATGGTGGGGGACCGACTGGTGAGCAGGTGTTCGGTACGCATGAGGGGGGGGAAATCACTTTGGTGGGAGTCACGCGTGAGGGGGGGATTAACGGCGCGTGTGGGAGGATCAGAGTGGTGGGGTGTGTCGGTGGCAGTAACAGTTTGCTTAGAGGTTATCTGGGGTTGGTGGGTTTGTCTGTCATGAGAGGGTGAGTCAAGTGTGGGGTTTTGAAGTTTATTAGGGGTGTGAATTGTGGGGGGGGGGTGGAAGGGAGCTACTGACGGAAAACGGTCACAAGGGAGATTTTGTTGGTGGGGGAATAGCGGAGTATTTCTGGGGGAAGGGGGGGAACATAGTTGGGTCCCTAGGTCGTCACGCGTGAGGGGAGGATTAACGGCGCGTGTGGGAGGGTCAGGGTGGTGAGAGGTGAGCGAGTTAGGAAACGGGATTTGTTGGGGGGACTGCGGCGGGTTGGTGGGGGAAGAGTTAGGTGTAGAACAGGGGTTATTGGTAGAGGACTGATGTATTGATTTTTTTCCCTTAGTCATACTACTTTTCTTGTTAACCTACATTTTTCTGACTATGCTTCTTTTTACTTCACCCTTGAGGCTCGAGGACGAGCCTATAATGAAGGAGAGGGAAGTAAAATGCCCCAGAACGAGAAGCCCACCACAGAAGCCACGAACGAACACCAAACAGAAACACCAAAGGAAAGGTCCACAGAACGAAAGGACCAGCTGACCGAGCCAGCCACTTCAGACAGGCCCAAGCCCGCAGGGCTAAGCAGCTCCTGGCTGCACCCTTTTCCTTTTCTAAACTGACCATTTTCCACACCTCACGTACACTAACCCCCTCGTGTCCTACACTCCTAACTACAAAGATGATGAACAGGAATATACATTCATATTAAAAACACCCATGCCCTGTCCCGACGTTGAGCCAATAATAACATCAGACAGCCATAATTATATCTATGTATGTTCTTACATCCGAGAAGTAGATGTTATATATCTTAGAAGTTAAAACACCCACGCTTGTCCCTAGACCTCGTATATCATTTGCCATGACGAGTATAGATATATGTAACCCGTGCTCAGTCGCCCCTTGCATTGTTCCTCTAGTAACTAAGTATTAATATTAACATTCCCTAACATCTTGTCTTGCCAGACTAAGCTTTCTGAAGACCCATCGCCCCATAAATCTATGTATGCAATCCTTAGGTTAAGTATTTTTATCCGCCATTGTGTTCACCTTTTTCCATTTACTTTCCACAATTGTCATACGTCTTCCCCTTGCCTCCTTCGTATCCACAGCCCACACTACGCCAATTTACTTCGTGTCTTACACCTCTTACCCCAACCAGAGATTAGCGGCTCGCTTGGTGTAGTGACTAGCGTCTCGGACTTCCACCCAGAAGGCCCGGGTTCGCGCCCACGCTCGGCACATTAAAGATTTTTCACAAGCACTGAGTCGTTACCATCCCTCATGAGCAAAGGGATGGGGTAGTAGTACAGGACCCCAATGGAAATACGCCTAATCGGCCTTATTGAGCTATCCTTAGCTAGCTTAGCATGCGCTAGCTTTAAGAACTATTATTATTATTATAAGATAACCTGGTTACCAGTATCTGTCATAAGTACCCCGAAACAATAACTAAGTACCCCTACGAACTGCCGCTGTTGTTGGTATTTATATTTAATAGAAAACGCAGTTCCCAGGGCCAACTAATAGTATCCATAACCCTCGGACTGATCACATAACTCTATCTTTTCCAGACTCATATACCACCCCATAGTTGCATTCCCCGGTAGCATATTTTGGCTAACGTATTCTACTGCCTTTTCAAACTTCCATATCAATTGTAGCCTAATGCCACCCCCACGCCCAGGGACCTTAGGGACAAAATTTCCCTGTAGCCCTTGAACTCTCCCCCCCTCTCATTAAGAATTCCCGCGCTTCTCGACTCTTGTCCGACCTAGCCTCTCTCTCATACCTCTTGAAGATCCTTGAATTGTCCGTTGCTAATGCTCTCCAACCTTTTATATATATACTCCTATCCAGCCTACCTTCACTTAGTAGGCCAGAACAACATTAGAACTTTACTAGCCCCTTGCATGCCATCTATTCTCTTACAACACATTCACAACCCTGCACCCAATGGTCGTCGGTGCGAGGCTAGCCGCCCCGCCAGTTACTAACTTCTATTGCCATACTTCCAGATAAATGTGGCAGAGTTAGCAACCAGTCTCCACCACATCCAGCAAACCCTACAATTAACAACCAGCCGAGTAAAACCAGCTAGCTAAGGCACCTTCGGTTTTGGTATTAAAGACACCCACATCTGTCTCATACACAGAGGGTTATTATAAACACTGGTGATATGGCAAGCCCCTAGCCACAGCCGCCGGACGACGATCACAGAGAGAGGGCGCCCAGCTCCCCCTTTTTGCCCACCCGAGGAGGGAGACCCCCACCCCCACGGAGGTATACCTGGCCCCTGTTTTGACTTTCGAGTCATTGCCAGGTAGCACAGGAATTCTTCCTATCAATGAACTAACCATGAATGACTAACACCTTTACTAACCTCTATTAACTCACAATAAACCATGTACCTTTCTTGCATGCTCTGATCACTAAATTAGCACCTCAGCTATACCATAGAATGAAGATTGAACAATCTAGAGAGACGTTCCTATCACAGCTGTCCCCATCCTCCTCGCAAAGTAGATCCAGTCTCTCTCCCCTAAATACGTCCAGTATAGCCAAAATAGTACCTCTTACTAAGGCTCAGTTATATGAAAATATAAAGGCTTCCTATAGCCCTGTGCCACAACAGTAAATACCATCTTACCTAGTCTCCATTTCTATTGAGAGCTCACTTAAGTTCATAAGACTCGAGATCCCTACTGTCTACAGGGTCCAGAACCGAGCCTATAAATCTAACTCCCGCCCCCAGTCAAATCAGTTGAAAGCTAGACACCAACCAGGGGTCACTACCCTGCAGTTAACTTCTAGCTCTGCCCTTGTGTTGTTCCGGAGTGAGATCCCAGAGCCGGCAGACTCCGTGGCAGATTTGGATAGAAGGACCTGCCCACGTATTTAAGAACTTCACACATATGGCCCCCCTGGACGGCCGCGGAACCAGTCGTTAGCCCCCAACATCATGGACGCAAGATAACCAGGACCAGACTCATCAGATACTACCCAAGATTCTCTTTAGCAGTACTACATATTACTGTGCTGTTTAGAGATTCACTAATTAATATTTCTACGAAGTGGCTAAGACCTTGCCCAGTGTAATTCATACTTAGCCATTCCATTTGGGACGTACTAAGCGATCAGTGTTCTTTAATTAACAGGCGACCTTGACTCTCGTAATTACCTTATTCAGATATTAAAACTCTAGTGATATCTAACGTTCGCCCACTGATTTGCGTTCTATGTATTTCTGAAACAAGGATATAAAACTTAGATCAGTACCCCCTGAGGTTACTAGAATTCCCGTGCTCTAAAATACGCGTGTCTATTCTAGTCTGTGAATTACTACTTGTGCACCAGAGCCACCAGTAAGAAATCTAACAGTGAATATGATTCTATAAGTAACATTGATGGTCTTCGGTATATAAACCTGTTAAATCAAAGCCAGTGATCAGAAGATTAATACCTGAACGTTGGAAGTGGGAGACTAGGCTCCATCCAGATCCACTTATGCTAGTGTTGTTCGATTCTATTATATTGTCTTACACAAGTATTCTGCAGTGGTATATCAATAAACGTGATCGTGTAACTTGCTACCATGTGTTTCTTTGTGTTCTCTATTCCTCATATCTTGTATTGTGCATGCATCCTTATATACCCAGTCAATTAGAACTCACATTACCCAAGTTAAACCTGTAGAAAAACAGGGCATAACAGACAGTAATACAGAAGAAGAGATCATGTGGACAACCAATTATGGTGGCCAAGGTGGTTATCATAGGAACTGGAACAATGGTAGATACAATAGAGGTGGTAGATATGGTAGATACCAGAGACGAAGTTGGAGGAGGAACAGGCTTGACGGTGGATGTTTTGAATGTGGATCGAAAGAACATTGAGTGAGGAAGTGTGATAATGTAAAGGAAGTATGACTAGACAGTTTCTTTGAGGATAACAGTGATACCAGACAATTGAGGAAGGAAACAATAGGTTGTGCAGTACTTGACACGGGTTGTAACGTTAATGTGTGTGGGGCTAAATGGTTGGAGGAATATGAAATGCTTGATGTAAATAATAAGAGTAAAGTTAAGGAGTATAGCACCAATAAATCATTCCGGTTTGGTGATGGTAAATCAGTGAAAGCCAATAAGAAAGTCAGCATTTTTTTTTTTTTTTTTTTTTTAAGAGACAATGAACGGAGGAAGGAAAAACACAGATAAAACAAAAAGGTCCATGTGCCTAAAGGCATCCTCCATTCATAAAATGTTTGTAACAACTGGATTTAAACTTTTGTAGATTGTAAGTTTGTGGAAAACAACTCGAGGGAAGTGAATTCCAAAGAGTAGTAGTTCTAGGGATAAATGAATTTTGATAAGCAGAAGTTCTGCATTGTGGAGGAGAAAGTGTACATTCATGGGCGCTCTCAGCTGCTCTAGTTCTACGGGGAAAGATGTGGAGAGGCGGCACAATTGAAGCAAGTTCCTCGGAACAATTGCTGTGAAAATATCTGTAGAATAATGCAAGGGATGCAACGTTTCTTCGTATGGATAATGTAGGAAAGGCCTGTGTGATTGCAGGGTTATTAATTAATCTAATAGCTTTATTTTGAATTTTGTCCAACTGTCTCAATGCAACCACTCCACTTCCACTCCACAGAGGTGAACAGTAATCCATCTGAGAACGCCCATGACTTTTATATATTACGGCCAACTGCCCGTCAGTGAAGAATTCTCGAACTCTGTACAGGAGTCCCAGTTTTTTAGAGGCATTCTTAGCAATGCTTCTAACATAATGTGTCCAGCTCAAGTTAGTAGTTAGTTATGTTACACCGAGAATGTCAATACTAGGGGAAGTGGGAATATTTACATCATTAAAAAATATATGGGAGTCAGTGAGATTCTGTCGGTTAGAAAATTGAATGTACTTGGTTTTCTGTGCATTAAAGGAAACTAGATTCTTTTGTCCCCATTCATTAATTCTAGAAAGGTCCTGATTCAGAGAAATTGCAGTGTTTATTTTTGAATTTATAAGATCGGGTTGGGTGAAAGAATTGGTAAATGTGAAGGAACTGTGGAGTGTTGAGTCATCTGCGTAGGAATGTATTGGATTATGAGTGGTAGATATGAGATCATTGATATGAATGAGGAACAGAGTTGGGGCCAAAACTGATCCTTGAGGAAGACCATCATTTATTGAGTGAAATTGAGAATAAACTGTCCAAAGTGCAATAACCAGTGTTCCAAATACAGCCGACGAGGACAGCTGGTTTTGAAATGCACATACAGTTTTTTGACATGGAAAAATTCGAAACAAAAATCAACCAGCTGTTGACCAAGATGAGTGGTGATAGAGCCTCCAGCAGCCAGCCAGGCAGCCACTCAAGCCAGTACCTCCTCTGTTCATTAACCCGGGAACTGCAGGGAGACTCTTAAGAGTTCCCCCGGCGGACTGCGGGAAGACTCTTAACCTCTCCGCGGCGCACAGGGGGTTTTCTACAGGGTAAGACTGTGCGCACGTATGATGATTTGGGGACCTATTGCAAATTTCGATAAAAAGTACATCATCGTGTAGGGAATGTTTGCGGGCATCGGCCCATATATATTTGACCCCCCAAAAAATGTCTGGGGGGGGTGGGGGAACGGTCCGTAGTTGAAAAATGTGGAGCGAATGGCACCGCGCGGCTAGATTGTCATCGAGCGGCGAGATTTCCCTGCCGAATATTTACGCGCGCAGGGGATAGAAGGAGGGGGTGGGTTACGGCATATTATCACGTATATGTCCATTTTTGAGCCCTTTTAGGCTATGTAGAGTATGTATACGTGTGTAGGCCACCCATATAACAATGAATATGCCTCATAGTGACCAAAAATTGCAATATATAAGGGAATTATAAGATAATTTGTAGGCGGGAATGAAGATGTGTTGGAGGTTTGGCGGCAATTTATGAGCTGAGAGTGTGGTTTACGCCATACATATCACGTATATCTTGTACGTAGAGCACTGTCATGCTATAATACAGACTTGTACGTATGTATACGTGCCATATATCAAAATATATACCGCATATTGACCAATTCATGCGATATTTACGCACATTATCAAAGAGTTTCTATGCGTGAACCAAGGTGTGAGTGAGCTGTGCTGGGAATGAAAGGGGGAGAGGGTGTGTTACGCCATACATATCACGTAAATCTTGTATTTAGAGCACTGTCATGCTATAATAAAGACGTGTACGTATGTAGGCGTCCCATATAACAAGGAATATACCGCATATAGCCCAATTGATGCGATATTTACGCAAATTGTGAATGTGTTTCTAGCACACGGAAGCCTGAAAGGGGGGGTTGGGGGTGGGTGGGTGGGAGGGAGGGAGGGAGGCATGCAGGGGTGCAGGGAGGGAGTGAGTGAGTCGTCAAGAGAAGGAAGGCAGGCAGATCTCTAGATAGATAACCAGCTGTGTGACAATTGTGAAGGCGCTCGAGGCGTATGGATGCTTGGGATTTTGAACCTTGTCTTCCAGGTGTCTGGTGTTTGTTGCCACCAAGAGTTTTACAATAACATGAGTCAGGAATGGAGAGAGAGAGAGAGAGATAGATAGAAACTGAGACATGCGTATGTCGTACGTATAAATGGACTTCAGAATTGCATTTTTATGCAAGCAGACATTGCATTTTAGACACATGTGAAGTACCACAGAAACATGTAGGCCATTGACTGTCAATAAAGTACTATATTATAGACCACCAGCGACGGTGGTCAATAAACACGTGCAGATTGCCTTTTGCGATAAAGGGCTAAATATAGAATGGTGTCTCCTTACACTTGCGAAAGGGTAGATTGCCACCAGAGAAACGTTTACTTATTTATTTCCAAGTAATATGCAATCTAAATGTATATTCGAGACTTACTGCAATTATTTGTATGACAGTCATGACTATGTATAATCCAATATACGCGCGTAGGCGAGACATAAGAAAGCTGGTTGAGCAATTTACGACACCCACACAGTTATTATTCTTTTTTATTTACAATATTATACAATACAAATGTATTTGTGAAGAGTATTTTATCCATTATTGTATTTATACAAATTTTGTTCCCAGACAGAGCTGCTGTGGCTGGTGTAGCTAGGGCATAAAGGGAGCGGCAAGGGTCACCGCTTGACCGTGTGAAAATGAGTGGAGTCGCACTGAGAGGGGCAATTTTGCTGAATGTTTTGGCAATTTTGGACAGAATAAAGTTATATAATTACTAATTCTTGACAGAGACAAACTTTCATAAACCTTGGCATGATATAATTGATAATCCCATCAATTTACAAACGTAAATTGGTGGGATAATTCATTTTTTTTTGTATATTGTCATTTCGATTGTAGACACGAAGTTTTGAGTGATATTTGGTATGAGCTCCTGTGGCATGGTTGGTAAGGTCGCGGACTGGAAAACTCAAAGTGTGCTAGGGTTGTGTGATCGATCCAGTAGGGGGTTATGGGGAAGGTTTTATATTGTCTAGAACATTTTTGATAATTTTTTTTTTTTACAAGATCATGCCATTGTATTCAATAAATATGAAATATTCATAGAATATATCATATTGTAAGAATACAATGACATGACCTTGTGTTTTTTTTTTTTTATTATTGTTTTTTGTTATTATCTTAGTAGGTTTGACAGGATTTGTTGAAACATATTTATTTTTGTACAATTCATTTGAGGTAAGAAAATAATTATATACACATGACTTTGGCTAATAACAAACATATATATTGATATAATAAAAAAATAAGGCATATTACATGTAAATATTTGAAACTTATAAACTAAATAATGAAACATACAATTATATAATGTAAAAGCTATATCACAGGGACATCTTTGGAACTTATACATTATATAATATATATGTTACATTATGAGGTAGCGTGATCAATTAGGTCAGGTCAGGTAAGGTAGGGCGCGAGTCCAGGACAGGGCTGAGCAGGGGGTGAGTCCAGGGCAGGGCAGGGCAGGGCAGGGCAGTGCAGGGCAGGGCAGGGCAGGGCAGTGCAGGGCAGGGCGGGGCAGGGCGACACTCAAAATTTTTTGAAGGTGGTAGTCCCTGAAGCACTCGCCCATGCAGAGTGGAACTTTGCGCTCTGCGCACATTGAGGTGACTCTTTTTGGGACATGGGGTTTCCTGACACTGGAGCTGCAGACGATGCACTGCACCTGCCTGTGACGAGTGCCAATCACCTCGGTGCTGATCAGGTAGTGTCTTTGGACACCCACCTGCACTCGGTCAGGAACGTGATCCCCACGCCATGCCGTACGTCTGTGAGTGGTGGTGCCATACTTCTCCAGGAGTTGGTATGAGACGTTGTACACGAACTCCCGGAATTTCAGCTTCTGGTTTGGGGACATATCCTTCTTCACCAACCACAAGTTGTAGGCGTTGAGCATCATGATATCAACTAGGTGGAGGAAGAGCTTGTGATACCACTTCACAGTCTTCCTCAGACACTCAACGCCTGACAGCTGACAGTCAGACTTGTCCACCAGGCGCATGTTCTTAGTGTAGTCCACTACCATGTCGGGCTTGTAGATGGTCTTCCTGGTTCTGTAGTGGATTTTGCCAGAATCCACCTGGGCACCTGTGTGGACGGTGGAAAGCAGGTGGACGTCTCGCTTATCCTTCCACTTCAGGGCTATCACTTTCCCACACTTTTCGAGCTGCTTGTATTTCTGCCCCTTTCGTCGCCTTCTTCGCACATGCCTCTCGCGGTGTTCCTGGGCCAGGTCGTATTCTGAAGGTGTGTCACTGGAGGAGGCATCTGTGAGAGGAATGACATCACCTGTGAATTTTGGCATAAACTTTCTTGTCTTTCTGACAGTCCCACATGACCCCGTTTGGTTGTCATGAAGAAACTGGCAGAGAGCAGGAGAAGTATACCAGTTGTCAGTGTAGATGATGTGGCCTTTGCCCAGGTAAGGTGCCAACATTTTCCTGACGATGGCACCTGACATGCCCATGGGGTCATTGGCAGCGGCTTTCGGGATGTCAATGTCAGTGCCTGTGTACACGATCATGTCAAGCACTATTCCAGTTTCGCAGTCACACAAAACGAAGAGCTTGATTCCGAACCTATGCCTTTTCAAGGGGATATACTGTTTGAACACAAGACGTCCTTTGAAGAGCACGAGCGACTCGTCAATCACCAAATTGAGGAAGGGGTAAAAGTATTTCCTAAACCTCTCCAACAACATGGTGAACACAGTCCGAACTTTCCATATCCTGTCAATCCTGTTAGGATTTTCGTTGTCTGCAAAGTGCATAAATCTTAGCAGCAACAAAAATCTGTCACGAGTCATGAACTTATTGAAAGTTGGGGTGGCGATGAGAGGGTCGTGCTTCCAGTAGTGTTGCAACACATGCTTCTTGATCAGAGGCATGAGGAACAACAAGGCAAAGAACGTCATAAATTCTTCAACAGTCGTATCTACCCAGCCTCGTATTCTCGCTTTTGGAGAAAGGACGTCCAATCGGCCAAACACCCACCTGTAGTAGGCGTTTGTTTGGGCAACGATGAACGTCATTACCTCAAAATCGAAAAAAGCGAGGAAGAAGTCGCTTTCGTTCGCGTGCTCGTCACAGGGCCAGTCGTCAGTTGTACCTGACGTCCTAGGATTGAACTGGGGCACGTCAGGTACAAAATTGACCCCGTCAGACCAATCGAACGTAGGCAAGCCAGGGATCGGAATGTCGTCTGCGTCTGCTTCATCGTCTGAAATATCGCTTCCATGGTCGCGATACAGCACTTGATCATCATCACCCTCCTCTTCACTGGACAGACGATGACCTTCCTCATTTTCGTCGCCGACGTCTGACTCACTCCCACTGTCCACTCCCAAATCCCCCCACCCTTGGTCCCGTGCTTGGTCTTCGTCGTCAAAACCTTGGCTGCCAATGTCCTGTGAATCACCATCAAACAGCAGGGCGCCATATTTTGATGGTGTCAGAGTTTTCCGGGTAATTTTTGCACGCGAGGGTGTCTTATGGACAGGGACAGCAGAGGTGGCGGTAGGGGCGGCGGCAGAGGCGGCGGCAGAGGCGGCGGCAGAGGCGGCGGCAGGGGCAGCAGTGGTGCGTGGCCTTGATGGCAAGATGATGGTGGTGCCTGTCGCCCTTCTCTCTGTTCCTTGGGCAGGGGCGGCAGGGGCGGCAGGGGCAGCAGGGGCAACAGGGGCAACAGGGGCAGCAGGGGCAACAGGGGCAGCAGGGCCACCAGGGACAGCAGGGCCAGCAGTCGCTTTCCCTCTCCCTTTCCCCTTCCCCTTCCCCTTCCCCTTCCCTGTTCCTTGGGCAGGGGCGGCAGGGGCAGCAGGGGCGGCAGCGGCAGCCAGGCCAGGGGCGGCGGCTGGTGGTGGTGGTGGTGGTAGGGGCACTGTGGCTGGCGTACGGGATCTTTTCCCTACGCCCGTGCCTTTAATTTTTCCTGCCCCCGCAGGTTTTGCAGCCCTAGGGCGGCCTCCTGTGTCGCTGGCAGGGGCAGCAGGGGCGGCAGCGGCAGTCGGGCCAGGGGCGGCGGCGGCAGCCGGGCCAGGGGCGGCGGCTGGTGGTGGTGGTGGTGGTGGTAGGGGCACTGTGGCTGGCGTACGGGATCTTTTCCCTACGCCCGTGCCTTTAATTTTTCCTGCCCCCGCAGGTTCTGCAGCCCTAGGGCGGCCTCCTGCGTCGCTGGTACCGGTGGCAGGGGTGGCAGGGGTGGCAGTGGTGGTAGTGGTGGTGGTAGTGGTTGTTGCAGTGGCCTGGGTCGTGGTGGCAGTGTCACGAAAGACCAATGACCTCTGTGCCATTGCCCTGCTTGCACGTGTTTTCCGTGCTTTGGGTGCTGGTGTTTCGTCCTCCGAGCTGTAGGGCGTGTCGTACTGGTAGCTAGGGTCTTTGGCAGCCACCCTCTGCCTTCCACGGCGGCTAACACCACCAGAAGGAGGGCTGGTTGTGTCATCAGGGAGCGAGCGTGAGGGACGTGTGGGCTCCATGACTAGTGCTTGGTTACTGGCGCGGTGGTGCTTGCACGAGTGCGGGGAGAGCGTTTGGCGGGGTCGTATCGAGAGTTGACACGTAGTACTATATCCACACCAATTTTCAGCCGCCTGACTATTAACGCGCGGTTTTGGTACACGTTCAAATGCGTTACTCTGGAGAGTCTTCCCGCAGTCCGCCGGGGGAACTCTTAAGAGTCTTCCCGCAGCTCCCGGGTTAAGAGTCAGAGAAAACAAAAATCAACTTTAAACATCGAAAAAAAAATATATATATATATATTTGTTTTGGGCCCCTGGGCCATGCAAAATATCACTCCTCTACCTCCCCTCCTTCCCCACTTTCCTCCCCTCCTTCAGTTATCACCTAGTTTCCCTGTTATTTCCTTATTCTGAGGTATATTTTCGTGCTAACATTAGCGAGTTGCAAGCAGGGCATTGTCATCAGTGTTAGCAAACGAGTGCAAGATAGAGAGAGAGAATATCGATCGACTGTCTCTCAGTGGCCTTGGGGGAAATTGGCGGGAAAGCAGGTTGCCTCACCCATACATTATATAACTCGCGGCCTATATCTCCGATTTTGACCATCCAAACGCTGTTTTCACTCGTTTTATTGTTGTTTCAGGTTAATACCTTTATAATCAACCCATAATAGGCGCGTATGGATAAGTATTAACCTCTGAAGTGCGCACGGGGGTAATTGAAAACCTCCCCCTGTGCTGACGTATTTGAGGTGTTTCCGTCACTAAAATATTCATTGTACCATTAATAGCATTAATAATTATCCATATGCACCTATTATGGGTTGATTATAAAGGTATTAACCTGAAACAACAATAAAACGAGTGAAAACAGCGTTTGGATGGTCAAAATCGGAGATATAGCCCGCGAGTTGTATAATGTATGGGTGAGGCAAGCTACCTTCCCGCCAATTTTCCCCAAGGCCACTGCGACACAGTCGATCGATACTCTCTCTCTCTCTCTTGCACTCGATTGCCATCAGTGATGACAACACCCTGCTTGCAACTCGCTAATGTTAGCACGAAAATATACCTCAGAATAAGGGAATAATAGGGAAAATAGGTGATAACTGAGGGATAGGAGGAAAGTGGGGAAGGAGGGGAGGTAGAGGACTGAGATTTTGCATGGCCCAGGGGCCAAACAAAAATAAAAAAATAAAAAAATAAAAATAAAAAAATATTTTTTTTTCGATGTCAAAAGTTGATTTTTAATTTTACTTACTCAGGAGAGTCTTCCCGCAGTCCGCCGGGGGAACTCTTAAGAGTCTCCCCGCAGCTCCCGGGTTAATGCTATTTATGGTAAAATTAATATTTTAGTGATGGAAACAGCTCAAATACGTCAGCACAGGGGGACGTTTCTAATTACCCCCATGCGCACTTGTTAGGTTAAGGTTAGTTGGTTGGTTGGGACAATTATAAAGGAGCCGGACCACAGCTAGCTCGGGAATCTTAATGGGTGATCGCAAAGTAACATAAAGTAAAAGATTTTTGTTCGCATAGGTTTAAACTGGCATGCAAGGGCTATTTTTGTATCCTACGTACTGGGTACTTTGAACCCTTAGTAGCTGGCATGCAAGGGCTAGTCTTGTATCCAACGTACTGGGTCTAGGTTAGGTTAGGTTGGGTTATTAGGTTAGGCTAATGTTAACCCCATTCTTACTAAGTTAGGTTAGGCTAATGTTAACCCCATTCTTACTAGGTTAGGTTAGGTAAGGTTGTTAGGTTAATGTTAACCCCATTCTTACTAGGTTAGGTTAGGCTAATGTTAACCCCATTCTTACTAGGTTAGATTAGGCTAATGTTAACCCCATTCTTACTAGGTTAGGTTAGGTAAGGTTGTTAGGTTAGGCTAATGTTAACCCCACTCTTACTAGGTTAGGTTAGGTAAGGTTGTTAGGTTAGGCTAATGTTAACCCCATTCTTACTAGGTTAGGCTAATGTTAACCCCATTCTTACTAGGTTAGGTTAGGTAAGTTTGTGAATGGAGAATGCTTGTGAATAGTTGAGTGAACACGTGGTCATTTGGAGTAAGGAGTCGGGCGCAAGTTGGACTAGATAATAGTCCATCAGGCGCCTGGCCCGGGGAGACGATTAATATGAAGGGTGTGCCTGGAAGTGTGGTGGGAGGGCTTGTGGCTTTGGCTCCGCTGCATGTCTGCCTGCCGAGATCGGAACCTCTCCGGGTGGTCAGGGGCCGGAGGAGTGCTGGAGCGACCTTGGTAACCCTGGTCTCTGGGTCTTCTCCTGGGTGACCTGGATGTGTGAGAGTTTGTGTTTTTTATCTGTGTTTATTTTTTGTTTTATGTTGTTTTTGTGTTTTCCCTGTTCTTGCTCTGTCTTGAGTCGGCTACCCCCAAAATGGGGATTGGGCCTGAGCATATAGATAGATAGATAGATAGAAGTTTGTTAGGTTAGGCTAATGTTAACCCTATGAAAACCCAAACAAAGATTTTATTAAGGTTTCTGTGTAATTTTAACATGAAAATTAGTAAAATCCGAGCCAAGTTTCGTCAAAACTTGGCTCGTGTTTTCAAAATGTCGGGTTATATGGGTATGGAAATTTACAAAACCCGAGCCAACATTTTAATAAGGTTACTGTGTTATTTTCATTTTAAATTAGTTAAATCCGAGCCAACTTTCGTCAAAACTTGGCTCGGGTTTTCAAAAAGTCTGGTTTTATGGGTTTGGAAATTGACAAAACCCGAGCCTAATTTTGGTTACAAATGTGTATTATCGTGTTCTATACGCTTTTTACCCCTCAATTTCCCTGATCTTCATAGCCCTCCCTACTATCGGGGGGCGTGTCTTTAGATTGATGGATAATGGGCAAATGCTTAATTCCCATTCAATTTCATCACTAGATTCCACTAAAACTCCAAAAACAAAATCAAAATACCAAAAAAAAAAAAATACCTGAAAAACACGTTATTGCGTCTCCTGTATATTAACCAAAACTAATTTTGGAGAGGTAATTATAAGAGTGAGAGAACTCTATTTCTTATTGCTAATCTGGAAACCTCTGCGTCATATGAGTCTGAAGGGGTTAATTACGAAAAACACCCTCACTGTTCAGGACCGCATATCTTGTTTACAATCGGCGTCTCTACACAATGGAGTCACTCCAGCTGGCTGAAAATGCCAATTCGTCACCAACGACTATATATATTAGTATTTTGTTCTGGAGTTTAATGGAATTAGGACAAACTGGATTTTAGGTCACGTATGGGATATAATGTTCTTAATGTATACTATAGCTTTGTATTAGAGTATTAGTCACCACAATATATGTCTTTACCGCTGCATATTAAATTATTTTTCCTTGGACTTTATGGGTTAAATAAGGGTGATGGTGGCCATCTTGGATCAGCTGAGAACTAATATTTTTCATTTTTTTACCGTAGTTTTAGTATTTTGTCATATTCTATATCAATACTAACCCTCCGGGGGTCTGGGGGCAGCAGCCCCCAGGTTAGGTTAGGTTGTTAGGTTAGGGTAATGACAAAATATGGTTTTAGGGGGCATGTTTTAATATTGCAAAATAATAGGTAAATATGAATTTCCAGAAGGAAAAACACCTTTAGACACACTAATCAATGAAGAAACTGATGAGAAAAAGGATTATAATACAAAAAACACATACGTGACCTAAAATCCAATTGACCTGGAATTATATCGATATTGCCCATTAAAATGCCCCAGAACAAGAAGCCCACCACAGAAGCCACGAGCGAACACCACACAGAAACACCCGAAAGAAAGGTCCACAGAACGAAAGGACCAGCTGACCGAGCCAGCCAATTCAGACAGGCCCAAGCCCGCAGGGCTAAGCAGCTCCAGGCCGCACCCACATACCCCTTCTAAACTGACCATTTTCCACACCTCACGTACACTACCCCCTCGTGTCCTACACTTCTAGCTACAAAGATGATGAACAGGAATATACATTCATATTAAAAACACCCATGCCATGTCCCTACGTTGAGCCAATGCCAACACATCAGACAGCCATAATTATATCTATGTATGTTCTTACATCCGAGAAGTAGATGTTATATACCTTAGAAGTTAATACACCCATGCTGTCCCTAGGTTTAAGATATTCATATTAACATACCCTAACATATCTTGTCTTGCCAGACTAAGTTTCTGAAGACCCGTCCCCCCATAAAATCTATGTATTTAATCCTTAGTTTAAGTATTAATGTTCACCTCCCCTAACATATCTTGTCTTGCCAGACTAAGTTTCTGAAGACCCATCCCCCCATAAAATCTATGTATTTAATCCTTAGTTTAAGTATTAATGTTAACATCCCCTAACATATCTTGTCTTGCCAGACTAAGTTTCTGAAGACTCATCACCCATAAAATCTATGTATTCAATCCTTAGGTTAAGTATCTTTATCCGCCATTGTGTTCACCATTTTCCATTTACTTTTCCATAATTGTCATACGTCTTCAGCTTACCTCCTTCGTATCCACAGTCCACACTACGCCATATTACTTCGTGTCCTACACCCCTTACCCGCCCGATTCTACCTATACGATGATGAACAAGAATATACATTCATATTAAAAACACCCATGCCCTGTCCCTACGTTGAGCCAATGCCAACACATCAGACAGCCATAATTATATCTATGTATGTTCTTGCATCCGAGAAGTAGATGTTATATACCTTAGAAGTTAATACACCCATGCTGTAACGTAATCCTTACCCCAACCAGAGATTGTATAGATGACCTTTGTTACCAGTATCTATCATAGTACCTCGAAACAATAACGCAATACCCCTACGAAATGCCGCTTTCCTTGGGTCTATATTTCATAGAAAACGCAGTTCCCAGGGACACATAGACGTACATAAAAAGCGTGTCAAATAATAGGTCCATAACCCCTCGTATGTACGAGAAATAATACACCATGTTTTTCCTTACTTTATCCACACGTCACGCACACACCTACAGTTAACCTTCTTCTCCCCCACCGCCCCACAGTCTACATGATTCTATCTTTTTCAGACTCATATACCACCCCGTATTTGCATCCCCCGGTAGCATTTGACTAACGTACTTTCACTGTCTTTTCAAACTCCAATATCAATTATAGCCTAATGCCACCCCCACGCCCAGGGACCTTAGGGGCAAACTTCCCTGTAGCCCCTGAGCTTCCCCCCCTCTCATTAAGACACCCGCGCTTCTCGACTCTTGTCCGACCTAGCCTCTCTCTCATACCTCTTGAAGATCCTTGAATTTTCCGTTGCTAACGCTCTCCAACCTTTTATATAATTATATACTCCTATCCAGCCTACCTTCACTTAGTAGGCCAGAACAACATAAGCACTTTACTAACCCCTTGCATGCCATCTATTCTCTTACAACCCATTCACAACCCTGCACCCCATGGTCGTCGGTGCGAGGCTCGCCGCCTCGCCAGTAACTAATTTCTATTGCCATACTTCCAGATAAATGTGGCAGAGTTAACAACCAGTCTCCACCACATCCAGCAAGCCATGCAATTAACAGCCAACCGAGTACACCCAGCTAGCCAAGGCACCTTCGGTTTTGATATTAAGAACACCCACATCTGTCTCATAAACAGAGGGTTATTACAAACACTGGTGATATGGCAAGCCTCTAGCCACAGCCGCCGGACGACCATCCCAGAGGGAGAGCGCCCGGCTACCCCTTTTTACCCACCCGAGGAGGGAGACCCCCACCCCCGCGGAGGTATACCTGACCCCTGTTTTGACTTCTGGGTCATTGCCAGGTAGCCTAGGAATTCTTCCTATCAATGAACTAACCATGCATGTCTAACCCCCTTACTCACTTCTCTATACCCACAATAACCCATCCACCTGTTTTGCATACTCGGATAGTCAAATTAGCACCTCAGCTATGCAATAGAACAAAGACTGAGCAATATAAGAGAGACGCCCCTATCACAGCTGTCCCAGTCCTCCCCGCAAATTAGATCCAGTCTCCCTTCCATAAATACTTCCAGTATAGCCAAAATAGCACCTTTTACTAAGGCTCAGTTATATCACAAATTGAAGGCTTCCTATAGCCATGTGCCACAACAGTAATTACCATCTTACCCATTCCCCATATCTATTGAGAGCTCAAATAAGTCCATAAGACTCGAGATCCCTGTTGTCTACAGGGTCCAGAACCGAACCTATAAACCTAGCTCCCGCCCCCAGTCAAATCAGTTGAAAGTTAGACACCAACCAGTGGTCACAACCCTGAAGTTAACCTCCAGCTCTGCCCTTGTGTTGTTCCTGAGTTGAGAGATTCCCGAGCCGGCAGACTCCATGGCAGAAGTTAAATAGAAGATCTGTCCATGTACAAGTCCTAACGTGCACCTTACAACCTTCACACAAATTCGTGGGTATATAAGTGTGTAGCCAGCAACGATCGTCAAGAGATCCGACTTGAGAACTTCCTACATTTTTGGACCACCTGGACGGCCGAGGAACCAGTCGTTAGCCCCCAACATCACCGGAAGCAAGATAACCAGGTCCAGATCTACAAATACTATTCAAGATTCATGTTGCTAGAACTAATTGTTATAGTACCAGTTTGACACTCACTTATTAACTTTCTATAAAGTGGCTATAACCTTGCCCAGTGTAACTCATATTTAACCATTCCATTTGGGACGTACTAAGCGTATCAGTGCTCATTAATTAACAGGCGACATTGACTCTCGTAATTACCTTATTCAGATATTAAAACTCTAGTGATATCTAACGTTCGCCCACTGATTTGTGTTCTACGTATTTCTGCCATAAGAATATAAAACTTAGATCAGTACCCCCATGAGGTTACTAGAGATTCCGTGTTCTACAATATATGCGTGTCTAATCCTAACTGTGAGCTGCTACTTGGGCACGCGACCAGCCAGTAAGAGATCAAATCAGTGAAATTGAATTACATGAATATATTGAGGTCTTCCAGTAAAATAAAACTTGCTAATTAAACCCGTGATCAGAAGAGTATACCTGAACATTGGAAGTGGGAGACTAGGCTCCATCCAGATCCGCTAATGCTAGCAGTTCCCTTCTATTATTTGTTTAGTACGAGAATTACTATCTTTCCATGCTCTTTATTTACTTACTTCAATAAACTTGAACTTGTGTCATGTTACCGTGTGTTTATTTTGTGTTCTCTATTCCTCATACCTTGTATTGTGCATGCAGCCTTATATACCCAGTCATTTAGAACTCACATTCCCCAAGTTAAACCTGTAGAAAAACAGGGCATAACATTGGCGGCAGCGGTGGTTCTTGATTCGGATAAAAGGTTGCATTACATTGCAAGTTTGGAACAGCCAGAACACGAGAACATCATGGTGCACCGTTCTCACATTCCCATCCCACATTATGATGGAGAAACTTATGAGATCGAAACATTCATGGACATAGTGAAACCCGTACTTGACCTAGTTTATACCACGGACGCAGAAAAAATAGCCGTAACATTAACGCACCTGGGAAAAGCCGTTTCCCTGGTTTCCTATCAAGTGCACCCTGCTCTCACCTGGGACGAATTTCGCCCAATAGTGATAGAAGCCATTAAGCCTTCGTTGGGTGTTTTCGTGGCCCACACCCGTATCCAAGACACTAAATTCGAAAGCGATTTAGATGCCACAGTGAATAAGATTGCCCAACACATAAAAATTTCTTTCCCCACGTTGACCAGAATCCAACAAGAACAGCAAATTCTGGTCAACCTTGTGTCGATATTGCCCTCAGCAGTAAAAGACCATTTCCGTGTGCACGATTTCGTCGGATACAAAAAATATCTCATCACGATCCGATGTATTTTGGCCGTGCACACAGAAGCACCCACCCAAATCGCTGCAATCAAGAAGTTTCCCACACACCCGCAGCAACCCGACCACCAAAACTCCAAGAATGCCTACCCAGCCTCATCCTTCAACAACAGACCCACCTACCCTTCCAGCAAGCCCCAACCCAGTAGACCCCGGTTCCAACCTACCCAGCCACGCAGAATCTTCAACCGGAACAGGAACTACAACACCTACCAAAGTAAAAACCCTACCTTAGTCATTATCAACCCCTATGATTTCCCTGCCTGTAATGCTCAGTGTGCTTTCCATCAAATTCGTGACTGCCAAACCTCGCTCCTTTACTCCTCGCATTTCTGTAAATGAAGAGGAGTTGGGACAAGAGGAAGAGATGGAAGAAAGACACACGGAAGAAATAGCCCCTAACATGATCTCAGAAGATACCGAGGAAACCCTGGAGGAGGTAGATAACGATTCCCAGGATTTTTAAAGTACCCCCCGCCCAAGATGACCTCGGCGGGGGACACCATAACTGACCGCACTGCCCCCATTTATTACATGGCCAAAATCAAGGACATTCCTGTCCGTTTGCTAATCGACACGGGAGCTGCCAAGTCATGTTTGTTCAAATCTTACTATGAAAAACATCACAGACTATTTGGCCCTTTGTTAAACACCAAAACAGAACTAATCTCAGCTGCTGATACTTACTTAAATCTCCTAGGAGACACTTTACCCCTATCAGTAACCACTCCTGCCCCCATGCTCGTTGTTATCACACCTTCACAGTATTTTCCTCCAACTGTAAACATTATGATGGTTTCCTTGGACTTGACCTCCTTCAAAAACTCCAGGCCCAGGTCGACTGCGGCCAAAGACTGATATCATTCAAAAAATTCCAACCCAAAGCCCAGAAACCCATCACGCAGAAACCCATTAAAAAAAAAAAAAAAAAACACCCTCCCCCTCAACAAACCCTGAGTCAGGGTTACCAAATTGCAGCTAGCACTAAGGTGACCCCTAAATCCTCCCCTTGCCCTGACTCCCCTCCAAATCTCACCCCATTCAGTAAACAAATGCCTCAACAAACGAAAGAAGACAAGTCCAAGCAACTCCCTCTCGGTAATTCCCTCCATTCTCTTCATGCTGTCCCGGATAAATCCTCCCATGTTTTCAGGGCAGACTCTGATATATGTAACCATCATTCCATCCAATGTTATGTACACATATTTCCAGGAAAAATGCCGATCAATGTACCCAACAAAATTTCCCCCATGCCCCCAGAAATGTTCAGCTATCCCACAACCCACAACAATTCCCTTGTGACAATTTTCCGTCAATAGCTCCCTTGCCCCCCCCCCCCCCCACACAATTCACACCCCTAGAAAAATTCACAACCCCACACTTGACTCACCCTCTCATGACAAACAAACCCACCCGCCCCACATCACTTTTAACCAGACCTTGACTGCCACCAAAAAAGTTCCCCACGTTCGTCCTGTGAACAACACCACATCAATACACCAGTCCTCCACCAATAACCCATGTTCTACACCTAACTTTTTCCCCACCAACCCTCCACAGTCCCCCCCCAAATTCCGTTTTCTAACTCGCTCACCTCTCACCACTCTGAACCACCCGCACGCGCCGTAAATCCCCCCCTCACGCGTGCTGACCGAGAGACACAACCATGTTCCCACCATGCCCCCAGAAATGCCCAGCTAGTCCACCCCCACCCCTATTCCCCTTGTGACAGTTTTCCGTCAGTAGCTCCCTTCCACCCCCACACAATTCACACCCCTAGAAAACCTCACAACCCCACACTTGACTCGCCCTCTCATGACGAACAAAACCACCAAATCCATATAAACTCCAAACAAACCGTCACTGCCACCGACAACGCTCCCCAAATTCCTTCTAACCACCACATGTCCTTACATCAGTCCTCCAACAATAACCCATCTTCTATATCTCACGCTTCCCCCACCAACCCTCCACAGTCCCTCCAACAACTCCCGTTTTCTAACCCCCTCGCACCACGCCCCACTGATCCTCCCACATGCGCCGTTAATCCCCCCCTCACGCGTGACCCCCACCAAAGCGACCTTGCCCCCCTTATAAGTACCAAGCACCTGCTCGCCAGTCAATCCCCCACCATCATTAGCCCAGCTGTAGTTCAGGATAAATGTCAAATTCCCCCCCACCATCAAAAATGGGTGAACCTGCGGCCCATACCCCAAACGCACATGATATTTTCCCCCACTACCACGTCCCCCAACCCCCATCGTTGCCTCTTACAACCCGCCATCATTTCCGCTCGCATCAACCACATTCTCGTGGCAAATATCTCAGAAGAATCCCTGACACTACCAAAAGGTCTCATTATAGGAGACCTCGAAACTTTCGATGACCTCCCCATAGATTTTAACGACACCCCTACCAGCCTCCAATTGCCCCCTCTCCCTGAGACATTATCTGACCACCAAAAGAACGGCATGTACGACCTACTGCTGGAATTCAGTGACGTGTTTGCCCAACAACCCACCGAAATCGGACAGACTGATATAGAACAACACATTATTAACACCACAGGCCCCCCCATACGACAACCATCCCGTAGAAAGAACCCCATACAACGTCAGGAAGAGGAACGCCAAGTCCAGGAAATGTTAGAGGCCGGGATTGCCACCCCGTCCATTAGCCCCTGGTCTTCCCCTGTTGTCTTAGTCAAAAAGAAAGATGGGACAACCCGTTTTTGCGTCGATTACAGGAGGTTAAATGACGTAACCATTAAAGACGCTACGCCCTTACTCCGAATAGACGATTCCCTTGACTCCCTACACGGATCCAAATGGTTCACTACCCTCGAATTGCAAGCCGGGTATTGGCAAGTGCCTATCAAGGCCGAGGACCAAAAGAAAACAGCATTTTCCACTAGTGGTGGCCATCACTATGAATTTAACGTCCTACCTTTTGGCCTCTGTAACGGACCCGCCACTTTCTCCCGTTTGATGGAAGCGGTATTACATGGCCTAACCTGGGAAACCTGCCTAGCCGATCTGGACGATATTATTGTGTACTCTCCAACCTGGGAAGAACACCTCCTCAGGTTGAGACAAGTCCTTCAAAGAATCCGAGCCGCCGGGTTGAAATTAAAACCCTCAAAGTGCGTGATTGCCCAGAATAAGGTAGATTTCCTCGGACACGTGATATCTGAACATGGTATTGCGCCAGACCCAAAGAAACTTCAAGCCATACAAAACCAAACCCCACCCACCACTGTTAAAGGAATACGTTCGTTTCTAGGTTTAGCCACATACTACAGACGTTTCGTCCCCCACTTTGCCACCATAGCCAGACCCCTCCACCAACTTACCCACAAAGACACCCCGTTCACCTGGACACCTGAAAGAGACCTCGCGTTTAACACTTTGAAGCAAAAGCTAATCCAAGCCCCTATTGTCGCTTTCCCTGACTACCAAAAACCTTTCCGTCTTTATACCGACGTATCTCTGTACGCCATGGGTGCAGTTTTAGCACAAGTCAGAGACGGAGAGGAACATGTGATAGCGTATGCCAGCTCCACCCTCACCCAACCACAACAGAATTACGCAGCCACCAAGAGAGAGTGCTTAGGGATCATTTGGGCACTCAGCCACTTCCGGTCATTTGTGTTGGGCGCAAAACTCGAAATAATTACCGACCATCAATTTTTACAATGGCTGCGTAGGTGCGAAACCAACTCAGCCATTTTGGTACGTTGGAGGGAGACACTAGAGGACTACGACTTTACCATACAATATCGTCCAGGCAAACTCCATACTAATGCAGACGCCCTGTCACGTTTGCCAGTACCAAAAGACCCCCCCACCAACCTAGCCGCCTTACAAAACACTCAGTTGGTATCTACCCCCAAACCCCGACAGAATGCCCCCCCAGCCCCCTCCCTAATTCAATCTTGGGAAGCAAGAATCAGACCCCCCTGGATACCGTTAAATATCTTCCGTGGACTGACTCGCTGGGGAGATCAACTTGCCACAGACACTGGTCACATAATCTTGGACCCCACCATTGCCCATGACTACATGATTGCCATCCACGAGGGAAACGGCATACACCTGGGACAAAAGAAGATGTTAAAAATCTTCACAGACCAATACTGGACCCCCAACCCCTCCAAAATTGCACAACGAGTGACAGAATCCTGCAAACCGTGTTTTTGGGAAAGGATAGATCACGCACCCCAGGCCCAGCTGGTACCTTGTCGGCTACCAAACCATTCCAAGTCCTATCCCTCGACATCATGGGCCCGTTTCCTCCTTACGCTGGCAAGCGCTTTATCGTCACATTTGTGGACGTCTATTCCAAATTTGTAATCGCCTGCCCAGCTAAAGACCACAGCCACCACAGTCTCCACACTGCTTGCCACAGAAGTATTCCCTATATTCGGTCTGCCCCTTGCTCTTCTATCCGACAATGCCCCCGAGTTTAGTGGACACGTTTGGCAACAGTTCACCCAACAATGTGGCATTAAGATTAAACACTCATCCCCATACTGGCCTCAAGGAAATGCTATATGCGAACGCAGCCATCGCACCATCAACAATCAGTTGCGAACAAAAATGATTGCGTTTAACACCACAGACTGGCCATCACAACTAAAAATGATACAATGGGGCATGAACACCTGTCCCCGAGAAGACGGTATTTCCCCTCATGAACGGGTTTACGGCGTACCCCCCCTGTTACTGCCATTCCACCACCATGCTCACCTTCCCTCCACCACCTCCACAATTGACCCACTGCAAGATCTGCAAAACACCCTCCATACCGCCCAGATCTGTCAGGACACCAAAACTGATAACATCGATAACAAAAACCCTTTCACCATCCATGACACCATAATGGTAGCCAACCTCCCTATCACCAACAAGTTAGGCCCTCGCTATGTCGGGCCCTACACCATCACACAAGTCCCAAACGCCTATCAAGTCACCATCGACTATCACGGCGTGACTCGCACGTTCCGAACTAGATTCGTCCGAGCGTTTAAACCACTCCAACCACAAGACAATCCCCCACCCCACACGGCTGAACCAAAATTAAACACCCCTATTACACCATACACTCCAGCCATGAAAATCCCCACACAAACCCCTAAAGACCTAAGCCCTCCGACACCGAACAGACAGACCATTCCTCAACATACCCCCCGAACTAACCTCCACAAACCCCAAGCCCCCACTATCACACCCTCCTCCACCATGACACCTTCGTTCACTTCTGATAATCAAGTACCTCCCCCGCTTATCCAAATACGAAAGCCTCCCCCCACAACCCCGACCACAACAGAGACTCTGCCGTCTAGCCCTGACATACCTTCCCCAAGCACCACACTAAGAAAACCACACACCCCACCCAAAACCAAGTACACACCCAAACACACCACACAATCTACCTCAGTAACCTCACGCTACAACCTACGCCCACGACACAAACTGTTTAAAACCTCCAGGAAACACACCCTGCTAACCAAATTCCGTAGGGGTGCCAGACCACTAACCTCCTCCTCTTCTTCTTCGTCGACTTCTCCTCCACAAAGGGAAAGAAGACGAATAATCACCCTTAAACACCATAAACCCTCTAACTATAGCCCAGAAGTAACCACCCCCAGCCCCGCAACAAAACACATTGTTACGACCTGGCACTCGGGTACACAAGGGCTCTCAATCAGGACTCGAGTACGGCTCGCTGCCACAACGGAAACACACGATCCCAACCCCTGAGTACTGCCAGCCGAACAAAAAACACCAATACCCTCCAGAGTTCAATCTGCTATAACGGGGTATACAAGAACTCGGTACTAGTGTTCAACAACAGACTAATAAAGAGACAGGAATTATCTAGTCTGGTCAACAATCAAACAAAGAAGTAAGAAACAACAACACCAAAGAATAGTGTTGGCCGAAGCCGAAGTAATCCACCCTTGACTAAGAACTTAAGAAGTCCTCCACCCTCTACTTCGGATCGGCACTATTACGTTACGTTAATTAATAGTCCTTAAGCATCGAGCAAGGAATCTTCTGATAAAGTTAGATGCTTCTCGGATGCTCGTAAGAAGTACGTATCGGATTTTGAACAGCAATTCAATAAGCAAAACACTGGCAATTAAATATTATTAAAGGTTTAAATTGGCATAAGAATAATTATAAGAATATGCAATAGTAAATGGCAAACATTAAAAAGAAGTACTCCGCAAATGCACCGGCAATAGCCTACTCGGATTGTGCTCGTGGGCCACTAATCACTAAAGTAGCCAAGCGTGCAACACATGAAATCAATAGTGCATAAACAATATCATACATAAGGAAAGCTTCAATACTATTCTGTATCTGCTAATCGAGTAAAGTCTAGCTGGGATGTAGTAGGCTAGGAAACAATGGCTGAGCAAGCGGCTCGTAGCCTAGCGAAGTCCTTAAGGCTGTGCGGCCAAATTACGTTAATTGACGGGATGCTCTCTTGAGAGATCCAGATCGCTAGTATCTGGTTCTCTCCTGGCGATCCTCTCAAAGTCAAAGCAAACGAGTTAGCACAGTGTTGGGTGGCAGAGGCAAAAGCCCTCACTCGCAACACAGTGCTAAACTCACAAGGTACACAGTCAGAAAGACCACCTAGGCTTCCCACGTCTCCGTTGCGATTGTACAGGTTCAACAAAATCTAGTACACATCGGGAATCACAACACCAGTAGCCTTATCCCAGTCTAGCATTACCTAGACTAGCAGAAAACAGGAACAATAATAATAACACACAGGGAAATGCATATACGAGTGCAACAAACATAAATCAATCCTATTCTAAGTTAACCCTTCCAAAATAGGCTATCTAATAGGCATATATCTCGTGAGGACTCAAGCGATAATACGTTGGCTGACTAGCTCTGCACCAACGGGACCATGGAAGTTAAAAAAGGGTAGGGAAAAGAGGAGATAAGGATGTAAAGGTAGTAGAGAAAGTTCACATCAGTCAGAAGAATATATATAGTTAGCAAGGGATATGAGAAGTCGCTCTGCCTAATGAGTTCTGATGAAAAAATGGCTAGACTTCCCTTTTTATACCCGGCCCTCTAGTGAGCCCAACGTGAACTACTAAGGACCGCCCACTGACAATCATTACGTAATTTCTCTCTCTCCTCTCGGATAGACAAAGGCTTTCCTAGCACTGAGGGGAGGGGGGAGGGGGGGAGTGCTAGTGAGTTAGGCCCACCTCCCGCATGGCGCACCCACTGACCCCCATTACGTAATTTCTCTCTCTCCTCTCATCATTACAAATAAGTTTTACACACAATACTTATAACTAATGATATAAAATAGAACTCGTTGACTCAGATGAAAACAAAATACATATTCATATTACTTATAGTACAACGGCTCACATTAACTAAGTTAGGAAACTCTACATAGACTACAGCCAAAGTTCCTGCCCTGACGATCCTAGCGAGAGTGGGGCATGACTAGGCGTTCTGTACAGCATGCTCACACTGGACATGCGTCACACCTCCCCCAAGATTTTACTTGCTCAACCCTGAGCTAAAATCTGACAAACACAGAACCCCATCAAGCCCCTCACACCCAGCGACCGCATGGCACTAAAACAAAGCTGAGTTTATCACCAAAACACATCTTATTATAAAAAAAAAAAATCACATTTTATAACTCCTCCCAACAATGGCAAAAAGACACAATATCATGCTCCCAGAGCGAGCTTACAGCAGCTCAGCCGTTTGATAGTTCGTGGACTACTCAAACTCTATAGGCTATGACAAACTTATACAATTATCTATATCAAAAGAAAGAGTTTTTTTATGATTTTTATATTTTAATATGTTTTTTCCCGGCTGCACTATAAGGGCAGCCTATTTTCTTCTATACCAAACGCTCAACTCCTGCTTTACGACCCAATATGCTGGGCTACAACCGCGAGCCAACAAGCACCAAGCGCAAAATACTATTCAAACTAAAGCAGGAGGCTACCCGTGTGTCAATCTACCCAGGATCATATACCCTTGAACGACCATCTGCAACCACGTTGTCACAACCGGCAATATGGCGTATGTCCAGGTTATATACCAATAACCTTAGTGACCACCTGGTCAGCCTCATATTCCGATTGTGAAACTGGTCCAAGAACTTGAGAGGGTGATGATCTGGGTAAACTACAACGACCGGACCATAGGCTGGAACATAGACCTCGAAATGCCCCAGCAACCGCCAGCAGCTCCTCCTCGACAACAGAGCAGCTCCCCTGGGCCGAATTGTACTTCTCCGAGCAGAAACTAACAGGATGCTCCAGCCCATCATCGTCCTTTTCAATTTCATTCATCAGGTTCTGAAACGTTGCTAGTGCATTCTTAAGTCCGTCAGGCATAACATTGCACCGGTAGGTACTCCCGTCCACAACAAAACCACATACCTCTTTAGCACGCTCGGACAAAGGTACTTGCCAGTAACCTTTTACTAAATCTACTTTCGTGATAGGCGATGCAGCCCCGAGGCGGTCTATGGTGTCGTCAACTCTTGATAAGGTATAGGCGTCTGTCAGGGATAATGCACACACACTCTCGCAATCAACACACTCACTGATCTTGCCACTTAACACCGGTTGCAAAGTTACAGGCAACGACCACTCACGACATTCCTTATCCCTCAGACCCTTCGTCCACACGTAATCCAGCTCTGCTTGCACCATAGGCTGTCGAGCAGGATTTATACGGTAGGGAATTAAACTGAGCCTTGCACTATCTCCAGCCTGCATGTCGGATTCTACCCCGTACATCAGGCCTGGAGAAGCAACAAACATGCGAAAGTACTGCCATAGCCTAGTAAACAACTGCCTTGCACTGTCTCCACGAACAACATGCCTAGTGCCCTCCCACAACCCAGCCGAGACCGCAGCTTCTAACCTGTAGTCTCCCTCCTTCTCCACCTTCGTCCCTAGAACAGCCAGGTCATGAGAGGGACAATCAGTACCACCTGTGCAGTCACTCCCATAGTTCATTATTGCTAAGGCTTCCCCGCCGATACCGTACATGCGCACCCCCGCATTCCTTGTGACGACATCTGCCTGCGCAGCATCACCGCTTTTAGAGACATGGCCAGATACAGTCGGTCTTTGGTAGGGCTGTTGCATTAGACTAGAGCAGCATTGGGAGGCTATGTGACGACCGGGCACATCCACTCCACAGCCAACCTCACCAATCTGCTCAATGTCCTCCTTTTGACCACCACCCTTGGCAGCCATGGGTCGACCCTGACCTGGCAACCATGCCAAAGCCTCGTCGCCCACCTTGAACCACCGAAACAACGAGGCTAACGGTCTTTCAACATTCACGTGACCTGCCCGCGGAACATCTTGCACCGCCCGAGTTGTGAGACTCAGGGGCTCGGCACGACCAGTGGGGTATAAACCGAGCTGGTGCTGGAGTGCTGCACACTGCTGCTCAGGCAGGTGCTCTAGCGCTTCCACAGCCACCAGACTCGTGTCCCCCGCCCACTGCTCCGCCGAGACATGACAATCCCTACTCTCCTCCACCTGTGCCCTACTGCCCCCCTCTCCTTCTCCACCTTGGCCGCGGCAGACCAACGCAGGGACAGTAGGCTGCTCAGGGGGTTGCCTCACAAACTCCTCCAACAGGTTCACATGACATGCTTCCCCGTCCTCGTGTTTGATCTCGACAGCACCATTACCACACTTCTGAACTTCCGGATCCTCCAACTGCAGTTTACAAATATCTGAGGGAACCAACCTGTCTAGATGCTTCCGAAGCAACCCAAGTCCTCCCCCAATATCAAACTGAGCAACCCTTTTTTCTCTCCGTGTGTAACGTTGCTGCCTCGGAGTCTCTTCCTGCCCTACCTCCTCACTAGCTGTGACAGGTCCTGGGGCCTCTCCAGACTCTAACATAGGTGCCAATACTGAATCACCCGGGAGAGCCGCCGAGTCAAAACTCTTAAAACCAACTCCTGCTTTAGCCTCCTCCTGTTGATCGTTCCTCCGCTGGTCTGAAGACGGAGGACTAGGCTGTGACACTTTAGCTGCCCGAGCTCGGGTAACAACACACGCCATGGGTTGTGTCTGGCACCGCTCGACCCACTCTTGCTCTTCCCTACTCACGTCGGCCGGCCTCTCGGCAACGGCTAAGGGTAGAACCTCAGAAGCGGGCATTGCAAAGTCGTTGCCGAGAAGAAGGTCGACGCCCTCCACTGGCAGTTTCTCCACAATCCCGACATCCAATTCACGTGCCACACCATCCACCTCCAACTCCAACCGCACCAGCGGGTATGACCGAGTTGCATTAATACCCTGCACCACTACCACCCGAGCCGCGTTTATAGGGTAGCCAGTCAAGTTTTTCATCAGAGTCTGGGAAGCACCTGTATCACGCAAGACCTCTACTCCATGCTTGCGCCCCGCCCACATCACGCAACCCCGCCCTCTATGGTCGCAAAAAACATCCTGAGCAGGGTTCGAGCCTCCCAGGTGCTTCTGCATTGGCTGTGCCTCAGCCTCTGACGAACTGCCCCGGGCAAACTCAGATGACTTCGGAGACACACCAATGTTGCAGGCCAAAGACACAGCTGTTGTAGGTGGTTTGCTAGGACAGACTCTTGCAAAGTGCCCCTTTTTATGACATTGATAACACTCCAACTCCCCTTTGGGCTTCCCTTGGTACTGGGAAGGGCCCGGCCCCTTCTTAAATGGGACGGTGCTAGTCTTGTGGTCAGTCTTGGTATCATGGCTCTTGTACTTGTTTGCATAAGGTATATCACTAACTCGGGGGGGTGGGGCGTCACGCCCCTTGTTACCTGCCTCACTACGCTGGGCAGACCCGCACCCACGAATTAGTGATAGCCGGAGGTCAGCCATCTCAGCTGCCTCCTGTAGAGTTTTTGGGTTCTTTTCTTTAATAGTTAAAGTCATTTCTGCACCAGTACACTTATAAAACTGCTCGAGCAGAAACAGCTCAGTCAACTGTTCGGCCGTCTCAGCTTTCTCAGAACGTGTCCAGTTTTTAAGTGCATCTTTTAAGTCCCGGGCATGTTCAAGAAAGGTCGCCTCCCTAGTCTTTGTAACACCCCGAAACTTCAATCGATATGTTTCCGGTTGCAACTCGTATGCCCGTAGGACAGCTCTCTTCAATTCTGGGTAGTCAATGCAAGACTCTAAAGGCAGTGCATCATAAGCCTTCAGACCCTTACCCGTAAGTCTTGAGGAGACTAGAGCTGCCCACTTCTCTTCAGGCCAATTATGCTCCCTACACTTCTTCTCAAAACGATTAAAAAATTCTGTGACTTCAGTTTCACTAAATACCGGCACCAATTTGACTAAGTGGGCCAAGGACTGTTCTCTTACTTGGCCCTCACGGCCCATCCGAGTCCCTGTCGACTCTGCACAAGTCTTATCTAAATCTAATTTAGCACAATATTTCTCTGAGTCGTACCTAAGCTCAGCCTCATGCCTCCTGGTCTCATCCTCTTGCCTCCTAACCTCAATCTCATGCCTCCTAGTCTCATTCTCCTGCTTCCTAGCCTCAATCTTAGCAAGCTCAAGTCTAAATACCATATCTGGAGACAGGCAGGAAGAGGGAGCTGCCACTACTGAAGGAGGGGGGGGGGCAAAAACTGGGGAACCACCATGTGCACCACCCGAGGGCACTCCAATCTGCCAATTCTCATCCCTCTGTGGGAGAGTGCTAACCTCCAGTAACTGAGTGGACGGCACTGTGGGAGTCGAGTGAGAGGGGATCTGGGGAGGAACCCCCCCAAACGCCCTCTCCTCCGAAACCCCATGTCGCCCACGCAACACCCAGGAAATCAGCTCCCCCTTGGACATCCCTACTACATTGGAAATGCCCAAAACCTTGGCTATCAGGTGCAAGCCACAAACATCCACCCCAGTCAGCCTCTCCTCCATCACGTGGTACCGCTTACTCACAAAAACTCTAGCATCCTCCTCACTGGTTACTAACGGCACACCTTCAAATGGCATCTCTCGCTCATCGTCAGTGCTAATGCACGACATACTGAAGTCCACAAAAAAATTCTCGAGACAAAAGTGTTAAACTTCCTATGCAAGCACTAATTACTAAATTAACTGGAGTCTCTTAAATGCTTTACTAATTGCCATACAAAAAAATATATTCTTCAATATGCACGCTAAAATACAAACAAACAAATGTTGTACAACTCTGCAAAAATTTATACTGTTCACAAAATCCTAAGCAAGGTCGCCATTTGTTACGACCTGGCACTCGGGTACACAAGGGCTCTCAATCAGGACTCGAGTACGGCTCGCTGCCACAACGGAAACACACGATCCCAACCCCTGAGTACTGCCAGCCGAACAAAAAACACCAATACCCTCCAGAGTTCAATCTGCTATAACGGGGTATACAAGAACTCGGTACTAGTGTTCAACAACAGACTAATAAAGAGACAGGAATTATCTAGTCTGGTCAACAATCAAACAAAGAAGTAAGAAACAACAACACCAAAGAATAGTGTTGGCCGAAGCCGAAGTAATCCACCCTTGACTAAGAACTTAAGAAGTCCTCCACCCTCTACTTCGGATTGGCACTATTACGTTACGTTAATTAATAGTCCTTAAGCATCGAGCAAGGAATCTTCTGATAAAGTTAGATGCTTCTCGGATGCTCGTAAGAAGTACGTATCGGATTTTGAACAGCAATTCAATAAGCAAAACACTGGCAATTAAATATTATTAAAGGTTTAAATTGGCATAAGAATAATTATAAGAATATGCAATAGTAAATGGCAAACATTAAAAAGAAGTACTCCGCAAATGCACCGGCAATAGCCTACTCGGATTGTGCTCGTGGGCCACTAATCACTAAAGTAGCCAAGCGTGCAACACATGAAATCAATAGTGCATAAACAATATCATACATAAGGAAAGCTTCAATACTATTCTGTATCTGCTAATCGAGTAAAGTCTAGCTGGGATGTAGTAGGCTAGGAAACAATGGCTGAGCAAGCGGCTCGTAGCCTAGCGAAGTCCTTAAGGCTGTGCGGCCAAATTACGTTAATTGACGGGATGCTCTCTTGAGAGATCCAGATCGCTAGTATCTGGTTCTCTCCTGGCGATCCTCTCAAAGTCAAAGCAAACGAGTTAGCACAGTGTTGGGTGGCAGAGGCAAAAGCCCTCACTCGCAACACAGTGCTAAACTCACAAGGTACACAGTCAGAAAGACCACCTAGGCTTCCCACGTCTCCGTTGCGATTGTACAGGTTCAACAAAATCTAGTACACATCGGGAATCACAACACCAGTAGCCTTATCCCAGTCTAGCATTACCTAGACTAGCAGAAAACAGGAACAATAATAATAACACACAGGGAAATGCATATACGAGTGCAACAAACATAAATCAATCCTATTCTAAGTTAACCCTTCCAAAATAGGCTATCTAATAGGCATATATCTCGTGAGAACTCAAGCGATAATACGTTGGCTGACTAGCTCTGCACCAACGGGACCATGGAAGTTAAAAAAGGGTAGGGAAAAGAGGAGATAAGGATGTAAAGGTAGTAGAGAAAGTTCACATCAGTCAGAAGAATATATATAGTTAGCAAGGGATATGAGAAGTCGCTCTGCCTAATGAGTTCTGATGAAAAAATGGCTAGACTTCCCTTTTTATACCCGGCCCTCTAGTGAGCCCAACGTGAACTACTAAGGACCGCCCACTGACAATCATTACGTAATTTCTCTCTCTCCTCTCGGATAGACAAAGGCTTTCCTAGCACTGAGGGGAGGGGGGAGGGGGGGAGTGCTAGTGAGTTAGGCCCACCTCCCGCATGGCGCACCCACTGACCCCCATTACGTAATTTCTCTCTCTCCTCTCATCATTACAAATACACACAATACTTATAACTAATGATATAAAATAGAACTCGTTGACTCAGATAAAAACAAAATACATATTCATATTACTTATAGTACAACGGCTCACATTAACTAAGTTAGGAAACTCTACATAGACTACAGCCAAAGTTCCTGCCCTGACGATCCTAGCGAGAGTGGGGCATGACTAGGCGTTCTGTACAGCATGCTCACACTGGACATGCGTCACAACATGCCTTCCTCTTCAACCTCATCCCCTCTCAACCTCCATCACACACCCATAAAACCGCCCACTGCCACCACCAGCAAATCACCAACCTCATCAAACGACACACCCCACCCACGTTCCTACCCCCAACCCTCCAACTTAAATCTACACTCCTTACCCACCCGTCTAGCCCCCCCCCCCGCATCCGCCCCTTTCCCCTCCACGATCCCCACCACCCCACCCACACATCGACCAACCTCCTCATCTCACCGAACCCCCAACCAACCAACCCCTAAGGAACCCCCCCCCCACAAAGTCACCCCTGAGAGAACCCCCACATGTCCTTTACCTGTAAAACGTTCTTCCCCTCAATATAAAACATCGTCGAGCGACTCAAGTCCCACGACAAACATCTACCTTCCCACCAGGACTGCCAGAGGTAGAATAATCAACAGACCCATCAGATTTAGAGACAGCGATACAAAAATAACACCCCGTTCTGACACTCATGACCCAAGCCACACAACACACACACCCCCTCCTTCCCACACACCTCCTTCACCCACCTTACCTAAACCGATCTTGCGCATTGCCTCACTATATTTTCCCAACCTACAACACCGCCCGAGAAAACCAAACAAATCCCAGACTCACATTCCCCCTTCATCCCCAGCTCTGTTGTCACGCGTGAATCCCCCTTCGGTTAGTAACCCATTCACCACACTAAACAGACCTCCTGTCAATCCAACACACCTCACTCTGACCCCCACGGGGGAAAGCTATAAACCGTTCATACGGAAGGTTAAAGTAAAAAACCCCACTGGACACTTGGCCCGTGTACCACGCCCACATCAAGCCCGGGCAGCCGCCCGCCACAACACAGAGGACACATTCTTACAGGTATACATTGACCTGCAAAAGAAACCTGACCGTCGCTCTCTTGCTTGGTGGAACCTTCTAAATACCCTTAAAATGACCCACCATAACTATGCTTCTTTTTACTTCACCCTTGAGGCTCGAGGACGAGCCTATAATGAAGGAGAGGGAAGTAAAATGCCCCAGAACAAGAAGCCCACCACAGAAGCCACGAGCGAACACCACACAGATACACCCGAAAGAAAGGTCCACAGAACGAAAGGACCAGCTGACCGAGCCAGCCAATTCAGACAGGCCCAAGCCCGCAGGGCTAAGCAGCTCCAGGCCGCACCCACATACCCCTTCTAAACTGACCATATTCCACACCTCACGTACACTACCCCCTCGTGTCCTACACTTCTAGCTACAAAGATGATGAACAGGAATATACATTCATATTAAAAACACCCATGCCATGTCCCTACGTTGAGCCAATGCCAACACATCAGACAGCCATAATTATATCTATGTATGTTCTTACATCCGAGAAGTAGATGTTATATACCTTAGAAGTTAATACACCCATGATGTCCCTAGGTTTAAGATATTCATATTAACATACCCTAACATATCTTGTCTTGCCAGACTAAGTTTCTGAAGACCCGTCCCCCCATAAAATCTATGTATTTAATCCTTAGTTTAAGTATTAATGTTCACCTCCCCTAACATATCTTGTCTTGCCAGACTAAGTTTCTGAAGACCCATCCCCCCCCATAAAATCTATGTATTTAATCCTTAGTTTAAGTATTAATGTTAACATCCCCTAACATAATCTTGTCTTGCCAGACTAAGTTTCTGAAGACTCATCACCCATAAAATCTATGTATTCAATCCTTAGGTTAAGTATCTTTATCCGCCACTGTGTTCACCGTTTTCCATTTACTTTTCCATAATTGTCATACGTCTTCAGCTTACCTCCTTCATATCCACAGTCCACACTACGCCATATTACTTCGTGTCCTACACCCCTTACCCGCCCGATTCTACCTATACGATGATGAACAAGAATATACATTCATATTAAAAACACCCATGCCCTGTCCCTACGTTGAGCCAATGCCAACACATCAGACAGCCATAATTATATCTATGTATGTTCTTGCATCCGAGAAGTAGATGTTATATACCTTAGAAGTTAATACACCCATGCTGTAACGTAATCCTTACCCCAACCAGAGATTGTATAGATGACCTTTGTTACCAGTATCTATCATAGTACCTCGAAACAATAACGCAGTACCCCTACGAACTGCGGCTTTCCTTGGGTCTATATTTCATAGAAAACGCAGTTCCCAGGGACATATAGACGTACACAAAAAGCGTGTCAAATAATAGGTCCATAACCCCTCGTATGTACGAGAAATAATACACCATGTTTTTCCTTACTTTATCCACACGTCACGCACACACCTACAGTTAACCTCCTTCTCCCCCACCACCCCACAGTCCACATGATTCTATCTTTTCCAGACTCATATACCACCCCGTATTTGCATCCCCCGGTAGCATTTGACTAACGTACTTTCACTGTCTTTTCAAACTCCAATATCAATTGTAGCCTAATGCCACCCCCACGCCCAGGGACCTTAGGGGCAAACTTCCCTGTAGCCCCTGAGCTTCCCCCCCTCTCATTAAGACACCCGCGCTTCTCGACTCTTGTCCGACCTAGCCTCTCTCTCATACCTCTTGAAGATCCTTGAATTTTCCGTTGCTAATGCTCTCCAACCTTTTATATATTATATACTCCTATCCAGCCTACCTTCACTTAGTAGGCCAGAACAACATTAGCACTTTACTAACCCCTTGCATGCCATCTATTCTCTTACAACCCATTCACAACCCTGCACCCCATGGTCGTCGGTGCGAGGCTCGCCGCCTCGCCAGTAACTAATTTCTATTGCCATACTTCCAGATAAATGTGGCAGAGTTAACAACCAGTCTCCACCACATCCAGCAAGCCATGCAATTAACAGCCAACCGAGTACACCCAGCTAGCCAAGGCACCTTCGGTTTTGATATTAAGAACACCCACATCTGTCTCATAAACAGAGGGTTATTACAAACACTGGTGATATGGCAAGCCTCTAGCCACAGCCGCCGGACGACCATCCCAGAGGGAGAGCTACGGCTACCCCTTTTTACCCACCCGAGGAGGGAGACCCCCACCCCCGCGGAGGTATACCTGACCCCTGTTTTGACTTCCGGGTCATTGCCAGGTAGCCTAGGAATTCTTCCTATCAATGAACTAACCATGCATGTCTAACCCCCTTACTCACTTCTCTATACCCACAATAACCCATCCACCTGTTTTGCATACTCGGATAGTCAAATTAGCACCTCAGCTATGCAATAGAATAAAGACTGAGCAATATAAGAGAGACGCCCCTATCACAGCTGTCCCAGTCCTCCCCGCAAAGTAGATCCAGTCTCCCTTCCATAAATACTTCCAGTATAGCCAAAATAGTACCTTTTACTAAGGCTCAGTTATATCACAAATTGAAGGCTTCCTATAGCCATGTGCCACAACAGTAATTACCATCTTACCCAGTCCCCATATCTATTGAGAGCTCAAATAAGTCCATAAGACTCGAGATCCCTATTGTCTACAGGGTCCAGAACCGAACCTATAAACCTAGCTCCCGCCCCCAGTCAAATCAGTTGAAAGTTAGACACCAACCAGTGGTCACTACCCTGAAGTTAACCTCTAGCTCTGCCCTTGTGTTGTTCCTGAGTTGAGAGATTCCCGAGCCGGCAGACTCCATGGCAGAAGTTAAATAGAAGATCTGTCCATGTACAAGTCCTAACGTGCACCTTATAACCTTCACACAAATTCGTGGGTATATAAGTGTGTAGCCAGCAACGATCGTCAAGAGATCCGACTTGAGAACTTCCTACATTTTGGACCACCTGGACGGCCGAGGAACCAGTCGTTAGCCCCCAACATCACCGGAAGCAAGATAACCAGGACCAGATCTACAAATACTATTCAAGATTCATGTTGCTAGTACTAAGTGTTATAGTACTAGTTTGACACTCACTTATTAACTTTCTATAAAGTGGCTATAACCTTGCCCAGTGTAACTCATATTTAACCATTCCATTTGGGACGTACTAAGCGTATCAGTGCTCATTAATTAACAGGCGACATTGACTCTCGTAATTACCTTATTCAGATATTAAAACTCTAGTGAAATCTAACGTTCGCCCACTGATTTGTGTTCTACGTATTTCTGCCATAAGAATATAAAACTTAGATCAGTACCCCCATGAGGTTACTAGAGATTCCGTGTTCTACAATATACGCGTGTCTAATCCTAACTGTGAGCTGCTACTTGGGCACGCGACCAGCCAGTAAGAGATCAAATCAGTGAAATTGAATTACATGAATATATTGAGGTCTTCCAGTAAAATAAAACTTGCTAATTAAACCTGTGATCAGAAGAGTATACCTGAACGTTGGAAGTGGGAGACTAGACTCCATCCAGATCCGCTAATGCTAGCAGTTCCCTTCTATTATTTGTTTTGTACGAGAATTACTATCTTTCCATGCTCTTTATTTACTTACTTCAATGAACTTGAACTTGTGTCGTGTTACCGTGTGTTTTTTTTTTTTTTTTTTTTTTTTCTATGTGATTGAGGGAGGCAAAAGGCGTAACTGCCTATAGCGAGTGCCTCCCCCACAGTCGAAAGAGTGACAGGGCCAAAATCAAGGGACGTTCGAGCCAAAATGCCTGGACACACGGAGTTTGAAGCAATCTAAGTCATAGGAAGAGGGAAAGACTGATTCTGGGAGAGAGTTCCAGAGCTCAGCTGTTGAGTAGAAGAAAGTTTGAGAGTAACGTTTCACTCTTGGGTTGGAGAGTTGCACAGAGTAGGGGTGGGATTGAGTTGCAAGACGGGTACCACGTGCCCTACGTAAAGGAGGTGGTATGCACTGGGATAGCTCTGAGGAACACTGATTATTATAGTAGCGATAGAATAGCGAGAGAGATGCAACATTGCGGCGGAGAGAGAGAGATTGCAGAGAGTTGGTGAGTGGACGGGAGTTAATGATACGAAAGGCCTTCCTTTCAACTTTGTCTAGGAGAGCGGTGTGAGAGGAACCTCCCCACACATGTGAACAATACTCAATACAAGGGCGCACTATGCCCCTGTACAGAGCAAGAAGCTGTGCAGGGGAAAAGAACCCCCTAAGGCGGTTGAGCACACCCAGCTTCTGGGAGGCTGCCTTAGCAAGACTGGTAATATGGTCCTTCCAAATGAGAGCAGAAGAAAAAGAGACACCAAGAATATTGAGAGAAGATGAAGGGTTGATTTTTGTATTGTTGAAGAATAAGGGATAGTCCGCTGGGAGATCCTGACGGGTAGATAGATGGAGAAATTGGGTTTTGGAAGCATTAAAGTTAACAAGGTTTTCTCTGCCCCAATTGGAAATAGTATTTAGATCAGAATTTAAGAGTTCTATGGCTTCATTACGTTTGTCGTTGAGGGATTGCTGGCTGGGGCGTTCTGAAAAACTAAGGGAGTAGTGTAAGGTTGAGTCGTCTGCGTATGAATGGATGGGAATTAAGGTACAGTTAAGGAGATCATTTATAAAAATTAGAAAGAGAATAGGAGATAGGACAGAGCCCTGAGGAACACCGGAGTTTATAGGGTGAGGAAGTGAACAATGGCCGTCCACAACCGCGGCTATGGAACGGCCGGAAAGGAAATTAGAGACAAAGGCACAGATGGAGGGATAGAAACCGAAGGAGGGTAGTTTAGAAATTAAAGATTTATGCCAGACTCTATCGAAAGCTTTCGATATGTCTAGTGCAATAGAAAAAGTCTCACCGAAGTCCCGAAAGGAGGATGACCAAGAGTTAGTAAGATATGAAAGAAGATCACCAGTAGAGCGACCCTTAACCCGGCAAGCGCGATAGGCCTCACGGAAGGCTTCCTATAGGGAACGCGATAGGCCTCACGGAAGCAAGACCATAAAAAAAGCCTTCCATAAAAAAAAGGGCCTATCAAAACAAAGGAATTTGTCTCTAGGTGAGATAATTCCCCTCCAGTACTCATCCATGTAAATCTCACCCACCCCCCTCCCCTCCTTCCCCACCTTATTCCCCCCTCCTCAATTATCACCTATTTTTCCTCTTATTATCATAATTTATCGGTTATTTTTCTCTCCCGCGATAATGTAGCACAAGTGGGTTGCAGAAAAGATCGTTATGCAACACCCAGACACCGGCCCACACCGCCCCGCTCGTCTCAGTTACCTCACAGACAGCGAGAGAGGAGGGTTGCCTGTGGCTCTCTCTCGCCTGAGATTATGACCGGGTGGCCAATATCTTCGTTTTTCACCACCCAAATGCTTTTCCCACTTATTTTAGCACTCTTGAAGGTTCATATATACATCATATATGTAAAATAAAAGCATACCGAAAACAAATAATGCTCTATATTGTAAATATAACGAATTCTGTCAGAATCCAAGGCTAGAAATGCACAAATAACTACCCTAGCCCCTAGGTCTATTTCGCGCTTGTCAGGTTAAGGAAGCCATACTGGCGATCTGAGAGCAGATTATGAGAAGAGAAATGCTTAAGAAATTTGGAAGCAAGAATAGTTTCAAAAACTTTAGAAAGACAAGAGATAAGAGCAATTGGACGATAGTTGGAGGGTTGAGAGCGGTCACCCTTCTTTGGGACAGGTTGAATGTGAGCAAACTTCCAGCATGAAGGGAAGACGTTAGAGGATAGACAGAGACGAAAGAGTTTGCCTAGGCAGGGAGTCAGCACGGAAGCACAGTTTTTGAGAACAACAGGAGGAACTCCTGTTCTCTATTCCTCATACCTTGTATTGTGCATGCAGCCTTATATACCCAGTCATTTAGAACTCACATTCCCCAAGTTAAACCTGTAGAAAAACAGGGCATAACACCCATATACATAAATTACAGTATATTCATGCCAAGTTATGACCCTGCATTAATCTTCGGTTTTTCGTTCATCCCTGTAGGCCTAGTTCACCTTTAACCCGGCAAGTGCTGGAAAAGACTTCAGAGTTTCCCCGGGCGACTGCGGGAAGACTCTTAAGATCCTGGGCCTAAAAAAATCCATTTAAAACACCCCAATTTTTTTTTTTTTTTTTTTTTTTTGCCCCTGGGCCATGCCAAATATCACTCCTCCACATCCCCTCCTTCCCTACCCTCCTTCAGTTATCACCTATTTTCCCTGTTATTCCCTTATTCTGTGGTCTATTTTCGTGCTAACATTAGCAAGTTGGTAGCAGGGCGTTGTCATCAGTTACCAAGCGTGGGAAAGAGCGAGAGAGAGACTATTGCATTACAGTGTCTCTCCAGACAAGGGGAGGGGAGGGAGGTTGCCTCAGCCATACATTATGTAACTCCCGGCCTGTATCGCTGATTTTGACCATCCAAACGCTGTTCCACTTGTTTTATTGCTGTAACAGGTTAATACCTTTATAATCAACCTAAAATAGGTGCATATGGATAAGTATTAATGCTATTTATGGTAAAATAACGATGTTAGTGATGGGAACAGCTCAAATACGTGCGCACAGGCGTGTGGTGTCTCATACCCCCCATGCGCACGTCTTAGGTTAAGGGCGAGCTACGCATCAGAAAAGTTAATTATTGTCTACGTGTATAAACTATATAATTATGAGGTATTTGGGAATATATTACATAAGCAGATTAGCTTAACTATATTTAACAGGTGGCATCGTACATCAGCCATTCACCCACCCAGCCGCCAGCTGCTGACCTGGGAGTTTTGAAGAGGCGCATGGTACACAACGGTAGTGGTGACCCCCACCCCCCCAGGACCCCCAGTTGACCTCAGTGAGTGGTTTTATGCATGTATTCCTTCATTACTAACCCCTACCATGTCTTTTCATTATTATTTTTTTTTTTTTTTTTTTTTTTTTTTTCCTTTCAAAATTTGGCTGTCAATCAATAATATATCAGGTGGGACTTAAGGGATTAAATTATTTAAATTTGTCAAGACTTACTAGGTTAACAGGAGAGCCTATGTCAAGGAACAACTCGACTATATCCCTTTCACCACATTTGGCAGGCAACATGAGTCCACTTTCATTCACGCTGTTAATTTTGACAGTCCTAGGCTTGGGTGTTTGACAGCATACATTTGTTAGCCCAGAGGAGTGAGTTTGTTTAGTGGTACTTCTCTGGGCGGCTAGCTTTCCCCCAAATTTGTTGTAGTGGGGTTAATGTTGGTTTGGTTGTGAGTGTTGCTGGCACTAGTGTTGTTTCTAGCATTTGTGTTATTGTGTGTGCTACCATTATCTTGTATTATTCTTCTCAATTTATCTTTCAGAACTTTCATTTGTGAGCAGAATGTTGTCCAGTGTCCCCTTTTATTACAGTATCTGCAGAATGGTTCTCTGTTCGCATTTATTTCACGTTCTTCCTTTTCCTTGATAAAGCATTCTGTGCTTGTATGATTCTTATTGCCACACTACAAGTTATACAGTAGGTCTTGCCGTCTTGGTGATGCTTGTTGTTATTATTTTTTTTTTCTTTGCCATGCTGTTTGTTATCAGAGTTGTAGGGTTTACTGCTGTTGTTGTTCTGTTTTCCTAGAGTATGAGGTGTTTTGGGTTTTACAGCTGCTACAGTGGTAGTGGGATTAGTTTGGTTGGTGGCTTTGGCTACAAATTCTACCTTAATATCCTGAGCTGTCTGTTTGCATCTATCTTGTATAGAATAATCAGCATAGTCTAAGATTGTCATCAGGTGTGAAATTAATAGTATGAACTAATCCATCAATGCTTTGTGGAAGTACAATGGCTATTATCATGTAACAAAAAAGGTTAGCAACCTGGTCAATAGTCATATACTCTTGTGACTGTATCTTGTGAGTCCATGGTATGCCTTTTAGCTCCTGTTTCATGTTTTTAGAGACAATTTTGTCTACAGTTGTATTAGCAAGGTTAGGGTATTCCTTGAGCAGTTTGGCAAAATTGTGTACAGAAGTGAAAGCTGAAGTCTTTGTGCTAAATTTCTTTATGAACAATTGTTTAAACCATCGAAGTACATGGCAAAGAAACTAGTCCAATTCCTCGGTCATATTCTCTCTGAAGCCGGAATTTCCCCAGACCCAGCCAAACTCCAGGCTATCAGTGATATCACTCCCCCCCAACAACGTCAAAGGAGTACGGGCAATCATTGGATTAACTTCTTACTATCGAAGGTTTGTGAAAAACTTTGCTACCATTGCAAAACCCCTTCATGACCTCACCAGAAAGGAAGAACCATTCATCTGGACCACCCAATGACTACAAGCCTTTCAAACTTTAAAAGACCTACTCGTTGCAGCCCCAGTTGTCTCCTTCCCTGATTATACACAGCCTTTCCGTCTTTACACCGACGTCTCATAAGTTGGAATAGGGGCCGTTTTAGCCCAAACCCGGGAAGGCAGTGAACACATCATTGCTTGTGCCAGCCGTACCTTAAACCTCGCAGAGATCAACTACCCAGTCACCAAATGGGAATGCTAAGGAATAATTTGGGCACTCCAGCACTTCAAAGCATACCTTGCTGGAGTCCGTCACTATCATAACGGATCATCAAGCCTTACAATGGCTCCGCAAATCCGACAAAAAAATGCCCTTACTGTCAGGTGGTGAGAATCTCTTGAAGAATTTAACTTTGAGATCGCCTACCGACTGGGAAAACTGCATACAAATGCAGATGCACTCTCCCGGCTTCCTACTCAACAGGCACCATCCAAGGATGCTATATGGGCCATTCAACTGCAAGACTCAACTGGCAATGCTCAGCAACATCATCTACATTTATTTCAGGTAAATAACAAACCCTCCTGGATTCCAAAGATCATCTTCGACCACTTAACCAGGAAAGGTGACACCTTATACACCAAGGAAGGCAAGATTGTCCTAAGTCCTAGCACTGCTCAAGACATCATGCAGTCTCTCCATTCCCATAACGGGATACATCTAGGCCAGAAGGAGCTTCTTGCAACCTTTCAAGAGGTGTACTGGACCCCAAGGCCTCATGTCACAGCAAAATCCATTACAGAAGCCTGCCGCGCCTGTGCTTTGGGTAAAGACAAAACCAGAACCCCCGATCCTTCAGGTAAATTAATTGCTTCCAAACCATGGTAGCTATTAGCCGTAGATGTCATGGGACCCATGGACGGAGTGAAAGGGTACAAATACATATCACTTTCGCAGACACTTACTCCAAATATGTCATTGCATGTCCAGCCAAGGAACACTCAGCATTTGCAGTCGCAGAGTCGCTATTACAACATGTATTCCCGTATTTTGGTCTCCCACAGGGTATAGCCTACATTCCGACAACGCCCCAGACTTCACAGGCCACATCTGGACCCAGATATCACAGATCTTCGGCTACAAGATCAGTACTCGTTCATCTCCCTACTGGCCCCAAGGAAATTCTGTCTGCGAACGTAGCCACAGGACCATAGAAAACCAAATCCGGACAAGGCTGCAACAAATTAACACAACAGATTGGCAAAGTCAAGTCCGCATAGTACTATGGGATTTAAACACTTGCCCTCGCGAAGATGGTATAACCCCTCATGAAAGAATATTTGGTGATCCTCCCTTACTTTTGCTACTGAGACACCTGTCCATCCCATTTCAGCCCTCGCCTGACTTCAACCAGTCCCTCGTCCACCTGATCGAGGAATCTATTACGCCAATTACAGTACCTACAAGACCTGCAACCAGACGAAACCCCAAAAATCAGCCCTCACCACGTCGACGACCTTGTGATGGTAGCTCAACTTCCCGTGCCCTCTAAGTTAAAGCCGCGGTTTAATGGCCCTTTTGAAATCTTAACAGTTCCAAATTGCTACCAAGTCACGATCAATTAGCATGGGGAATCGCTCACCTACCGAAACCGCTATGTATGTCGCTTTCAACCTTTCGACAGTAACCTCACTATGTTGGCTAAACCAAATGATTATGTCGCATGTCCCATTACTAATCTTGATCCTTTACCACCCCCCAAACATGTGCTCCCTTACCACCTCCCACACCCGCCTTACCCCCTACACCCCTCTTCCCATTCCTAAACCTCAATGCCTCCTTCCTACCCCTCGTCCTATTCCCACGCCCTCCTACTTTTCCTAACTATCCAACCTCCCTGCCTCCTACCACTCAGGCTCTCTCAGCCCCTCCAGGGTTTGCCCCTCTCCCACCACCGCTTTCCCCTTCCCGGCCAGCCCCCCCTATCCCTACCACTCGTCCTTCCCCTACCTCCTCCAACCACATCCTTCCCGTTCCTCACCGATCCTCTTCTTCCACCATGCCCGAACTACCACCCAGCACTCCTCCATCTCCTCTCTTCGAACCCCCCACCCCTCAATACCCCTTCCTACCCACAACCCCTTCTACCCCACAACCCCATCCTTCTACCAGCAAAGCCATTTCCCCATCCATCCCCATTCCAACCACCTCCTATCCTAAACCCAAACCTAGCCACCCCAAACGCCCTTTCCGATCTAAAACCAAAACACCCAGTTTCCTCACCTCCCCACCATTAACCCTATCTCCACCTCCTTCCTCACAGCCTGTGTATTCCCATTATGGCCACCGTGTCATCAAGCCTAAAAAGTGGGAGCCACCTGTGTCAACCAAGCGAACACCTGCCACTCCACCCTCACCACCTCCATGTGTGGGGATCGGTTTTTACACCATACCCGAAAGAGGATTTATGGAGCTCCGATCTTACTCTCAACCATCTGAACAATTTTACCAACACACCTAAACTTCGTTAAATGTGGAAATAGCCTCACGAAAATATCATGCCCTGGTGGGGGCACGAACTCTCGAACCTTGGGTGTGAGGCAGACACCTTACCAGTTAGACCAATAGAGATATCCCACTTGGCCTGTTCGGCTCAGGGTATTTCCGCATCCGAGGTCTGTTTAGGCTAGCCTACTTTCACTGACTTTACACTACTTCACCTTCCGGGAAGCGAAAGCTCCGAACAGAGAGAGGAACAAGCTTGAGCCGAATCGACCGAGAGTCCATCAGAGAGATGAACGGGAATGGTGAGTCAACTTCACTGAGCGGTGCATACACGCACCTACTAACTGCCCAGTTGGCAACTCGCTTGGGCGGCTGGCAACTTCCACAACCCAACCCAAGTGCGTCTCACATACACTCCCTGGTCTCTCCTCTCCCCTTCCTTGTCCTGTGGGGATCGGTTTTTACACCATACCCGAAAGAGGATTTATGGAGCTCCGATCTTCCTCTCGACCATCTGAACAATTTTACCAACACACCTAAACTTCGTTAAATGCGGAAATAGCCTCACGAAAATATCATGCCCTGGTGGGGGCACGAATTCTCGACCCTTGGGTGTGAGGCAGACACCTTATCAGTTAGACCAATAGAGATATCCCACTTGGCCTGTTCGGCTCAGGGTATTTCCTCATCCGAGGTCTGTTTAGGCTAGCCTACTTTCACTGACTTTACACATGCACCTACCAAGCCTTCTACCCAGGCAGCCCAACCCACCTCGACCACCCCCTCGGCTACGCCCCTCGACAGACAACAGCCCACAAACATCGCATTAACTCACAATCCTCCCACTACCTTGTCTGTCACTCCCATTCACCCCAAGTCAAACATACTTGAGATCCTCCCCCTCAGTCCACCCCTAAACATTCTTCCTCTTCCAGAACTTGACATCAGTCCTCCCACAGACACCACCACAATAACACCTCCCAGTACCAGCAACATAAAAATCGCCAAGATCACCATCGAGGTTAACGGCGAACACAAAACCATTACCTATCCCAGGCAACTCCTGAACATCATCAACCATTCTGATGTTCCTCTTCCCCTCACGATCACGAGAGATGTTCTGGCTACCACCAACACCACAGCCAGAATTTGGTATTATTTCCTGCACCATCTCCAACCTTACCTCCGTACCAAAGCCTTCAAGACGTAGGCTACATGCTCCAGCCCCGAGGTCGGGACTTTTTTTGCAAGGCGATGGTGAGATGCCAGGGGAGAAGAAATTTAGGAAAGAAAATACCAAAGAGTTGCCACCAACGACCAACCTGGAATACCAGCCAACAAGGATTGCAACCATAAAAGCATGCAACATCAACAGGACGAAAGGAGAAGAAAACCAGAATGGGATTCTGGAAAGCACCATAGAAAACGTGGCCAATAGGGGAAGCTATCCCAACCAAAACATTAATTCCCAATGCCTTTCTGCAGCAAGAAATCTCAGCACCTTCCAATATATACCACGTAAACCACAACAACCATACCCCACATAACAAATCCCATTCACATCATATACCCCCACAGCACAGCTAGAAATACCCAGAACACACAACCACATGGCCTCCCTCTACAACGACGACACCACCAGTCCTATGGAAGTTAGGCATCAACATCAGCCATGTTCCTCGATAGACTACAATCTAAATGGTGAAGTGTATACACAGGTGTTAACAAAATGCTTTAAACCAGTGTTAACATGCCATAAGAACTAAACGACGATGAACTAAACAGGCCAGAAATAGCAGAAAAGCCTCACACGTCATATGCAAATATCTCTCGGAACCTACCCGAATCCAATACCAAAGTATAGGTTTGACTCCTGTAAGGAGATAAAGAAAACCTAATATTTAGTAGTGGCCCCGTAATCATTGACGAACATGCCTATTACATAAGGCATCCTCTTCAAACACTAATTCGCCGTAGTTTGAATCTACCGCGCAGAGCATTTAAAAACTGAGGAGCCTTCATCATGAGCGCACGCGACCTCACTCATGGCTTCAGTCATTATGAATTGGGATCTCACTACGAAAAAACTTCGTAAAAAATAAAAACAAAAAGAAAATAAGAATAACTATCTAATAAGCTTTCCATCATATCGTGGATGTACTTGTGTGGATCTCTGACCAGACGCTGATTCAGGCGTCATTCCTCCTTCACTGACATATCAAGTAAACCAAGATCCTTAATACATCAACGAATGGGAAGGGGACGGTCGGGAGGGCCCCAGTCGTCAATGATTACGGGGCCACTACTAAATATTAGGTTTTCTTTATCTCCTTACAGGAGTCAAACCTATAATTTATTAGTGGCCCCTCCATCATTGACGAACATGCCTGATTCTAAGACTGGAGGGGGACATTCGTAATCATATCATAACTCTAGAAAAGTAGATAATAAAAACAACCACATAGTATTCTTATTCTTGAAAAAAAAAATATTTAATCATTGGCATCGCCGAAAAAATACAAGAAAAAGTGGGTTCAGGCAGGTGCGTGCTTCAAAGAAGCCTGCCTGACAAAATGGGTAACCCTAAAGATTCTGAACACAGATCTGTAGTTACAAAGGCACCCCACTCAACGAGTGGTGACAAAAATAACAAGTTATAAGCTTATATGTGCACATCATAAACCCCAACATAATCGTGGAGATAAATTGCAAAGGATCTCCACTGATTCTAAAATTAAATTGCTTTCGCAGTTAACACTACTATAACAACTCTGTTGTTTTGTACTTACATTGTACTAGCATAATTTCTCTCAGAGAAAATTTTTATATCACATTAACCTTACATTTGTATCACAGCTCTCATACTCCGGCGGGGTCTAGGGTGTCCTATGTCAACTGACTGCACCCCCCCCCCCCCACCCCTTTGTGAAAATAAACAAAAGTGACTGTAGGGTAACCTAGACCCTCTGCCTTAAAGCTATACATGGTAAGGAAGGTTTGTCTAGAGCAACTGACAAGTATCTAGACAAAAACGTATGATTAGACGCCCACAACTGAGTGGACGCGATATCTTCCACTGAAAAGTTTTTCAGGAAACGTAAAGAGGCTGCCCATTTGCGTAAATCGTGGGCCCTACCCACTACGCCGGGATTACTCTCTTTAATGACTTCGACCAGAAGAGAGGCTAATCGCCGTTTAAGTAAGCGTTTACCCGTACTTGCTACCCATAAAGCACCTTGGGGGTTTAGAGGAGCTACTCTCAAATATTTGGTTAGGGCTTGCACTGGACATAGATTATGATGCACCTTTCCCCTTTTTAATGCCGGCACCGTGAACTCCGAAAACACGTGTGCACTGTGCTCATTCTTGGCTACAAAACCTGGGGAAGGCGCAATGTAAATACATTCGTTAAGTCTACCAAACCTAAGGCAATTGGGTGTGTTGCTCATCGCCGCCAGCTCAGACACTCTGTTCCCGGTGGCCAAAGCCATAAGGAAAACCGCCTTTTTTAAGAGTAAAGCAAAGTCTGCAGTATTTTGGTACAGACGAGAGTGAAGTAAAGACAAAGCTTTGTCGAGAGACCAAGTAGGCATGAGCTGACGGGGAGGTGGGCGAAGTTTAAAACAAGCTCTCATAAAACCAGTTTCTTCCGCCACTGGTATGGAAAGACCTGTCAGGTCTAAAAAGGGCACTCTAATTGCAGTTAAGTGATTTTTTAATGTTACCACTGATAAATGTTTCTGTTCAAACAGATAATTCAAGTAATTGAAAATTAAAGCCACTGACGGCACATTCTGTTCCGTTCTGACAATCCAGGAAGTAAAGGCTTGCCAATGTGAGTGATACTGACGTTTCGTAGACTGAGTAAATTGATTGATTAATTTATTAGTTACATCTCTACCGTATGGTGCCAGCCACTTGGCCTCCTGAATGTCCATAATGCAAAAGTCAGCGAGGTCGCTAGGTTGCCAATCGTGTCTAAGTGGAAATACCCGACCGGGAGCGATACCGGGTCCGGGCACCACGTTTTCAATTGCTGGTACCACAACTGCGCCGGCCACAGGGGCGCGATTAGCGAGACTAAGCCTCGATAATCTCGTAGTTTGTTCACTACGTGGCACATTAGTGACGCATCTGGCGGTGGAAACAGATAGATGGAGCTCCATCTGTTCCAGTCTGTCACTAGGGCGTCCGGCCCCCCTGCCGGCGTTATCGACCGGCGGGTGAGGTATAGAGGGAGTTTGTGAGTCTCCTCGGATGCAAAAAGATCCACTTGTGGATGGGAGAGCTCTGCAATCATTAGGTTGAAAATGGGTTGCTTGAGCTCCCATTCTACTGATGTGCTCTGTCTCCGGGACAGAGCGTCTGCCCAGACGTTCGCTACGCCTGGGAGATAAGATGCGTGAAGGTAAATTTCTAGTCTGTTGGCTAGAGTAAAAATCTCTTCCGACACGTTTAGCAACCCCCTGGACCTCGTTGATCCTTGTTTCTGAATACAGTGAACCGCATTCAGATTGTCCATTCTGAAGGCCAACGACTTGCCCCGTAACGCCGGGCCGTGAGCCTGAAGGAAATACAAGGGGACTAGTAATTCTTTGACATTGATGTGAGAGATTTCTAAGTGGGGCCAAAGTCCCTGACCCTGGTGCCCCTGATTTGATTGAAATCCCCAACCTATTGTGCCTGACGCATCCGTGTCTATCCATACCGTTGGTGGAGGAGAAATCCATGACATTATTGAGTACAACGTTTCCCTCTTTGCCCAGACCGCTAGTAAGTTGTGGATTAATTTCGGGATGGGCCATAAATTTCCCGCCGGTAAGAGCGGGAAATATTTGTTGCCTTCCAATATTAGTCGTTTTACTTTCAACCGGCCCAACTTGACAGTTAGTTGAATCCGGTTGAGAGAGCCGACCAGAGATTCCCAGACCCTTCGCGTCGTAGTCAGACTGTGAAGAAACATGAACAGTTTCCTGCGAAACCTGTTGCGATTGTCCACACTCTGACTTAGAGTGAGAGCGGCTGTGTCCCAGACCAGCCCTATCCACTGAATTACTCGTGAGGGAACAAGGTTTGACTTTACCAGATTTACCTTGAAGCCTAGAGTTTTGACATGATTTAAAATAATATTGACATGTTTTATGCATAAATGTTGTGTCTCTGCCACCACCAGCCAGTCGTCCAGATACCACAACACTCTGATCCCCTGTTTTAACAATGGCATCAGGGCTTGCCGGACTAATTTCGTAAATAATCGAGGTGCTAGGTTCAAACCGAACGGCATCCTTTGAAAAACAAAATTTTGGTGCCTGATCCTTAAGGCCAAAAACCTTTGAAATCTTTTGTTGACCGATACGTGCCAATAGGCGTCTGTCAGGTCTAGTGAGCACATCCAACCTCCCGGCGGAAGTGTTAGCCTGATTTGGTGTACAGTTAACATTCTGAAAGATTCGTTGTGAATGTGAAGGTTCAGGTAAGACAGGTCTACGACCGGCCTCATCTGAACACTGTCCCTTTTGGGAACCAAAAATAGTTTGGACGTGAATACAGGGTAATTTGGGGGGACCGGGATGATGACATGCTTGACAATCATTTCCTGGACCAGTGACTCCACCTCTAAAGAAACAACATTCGCCGTGGTCGGCTGACGTAAGCGAGGTCGCCGGAGCCACCGCCAAGTGATGCCTTTGCGAGCCACCATCCTTGCCCAAGTGTTTAATGGCCATGCCTGGTGACACGTTCGGAACGACCCAGTTAGCAGACAAGGGTTCGCCGGCTGTACTACCCTCGGGTCCTCTGGCCTTAAAGTTGGCACCGGGAGTGAGAGAGACTTTAGTTTTTTGATGGTGGGGTTGATGGTGCTGGACGCTTCGCCGGCTGGCTGGTGCTGGCCGATGACTGGCCCTGACCTGGCTTATGCTGGCCGCGTCCTCTCTGACCTGAAAACCTACCCTGTTTATGCCTGTACTGACCTTGGAAGGAGTGGGAAGATTTAGGCGGAAGAAAGGGTTTAGATCCCCCTGGCTGAGCTTTAGAAGTTGGCCTGGGTTTGGGAAAGGTAAATGTAGGTTTCTTAGAAGGGGTGGAACTGTGCTTAAAAGCCTGTGCCATATTGAACACCGTTCTCCACACTTCAGGGGACATGAGAGAGGGAGTAAGCACTGGTGACATGACCACCTGATTCGCAATGCGATCAGGTAGCTTGCGAACTAAAGACATTCTGAGATCTTGTCTTGCTCGTACCGCCTCAAGCAAGGCGGTGCGTATGTCACCCAAGGATTGGATTGACGACTGGAGGAGCAGTCGCCGGGACAATTCAACCGATCTTCTGGCATCCGCATCTGCGATTGCCTGAGTAGACCTTAGTAAAGACTTAGCCACCTGTTGAGACACTATATATTGGGAGAACAGGCGAAAAGCTTTCCCCCTGAGCCTAAATTCTCTGTCTAAGTGAGTAGGGGTAGGGGTAGTGAAAGGTTCTTTCAGCTCACAAAGATTAATTTTAGGGGCAGCTAGGAAAGAAAACAAAGCTGACGGGACTCCGCCTGCAGACCCTACAGGCATGGAGAACCACGAATGAGTATCTTGAGGGATCTGGTGGGAAGATTTCGAAGTAAATGTCGTTGCAAAGTTTTGAGCCTCTATTTCCCAGTCTATCCAAGGTCCTGGACCCAACTGCCCCACCTTCAAAACAGGATTAGCTACTTCGTCTGTGACGGTCTGTAAATCAAGTTCAGGAGTGAGAGCTGACAAAGTCTTAATATCGTTAAACCCATCCAGCTTAGACCAGTCTGAAAATAGTTTTGAAGCTGAGGCAGGGGGGTAAAGCTGGCTTAGTAGCATACACAAAATAGTCCTGGTGATAATAACTAGGTATAGACTTAATGTTTACATCTAGTACAGTTCCCAAATTATCCAAGGCCCTTAATTTCTTTGATTTGTTGCCTTGAATGACCCACTCACTCGGTACTGGGAGCTCCCCTGACAAGGTAGGCTGGGCCAACTCTGGTTTAGTGGGGGTCAACAGGACCCAAGACTCGTCTGGTCCATAAAGCAAGGGCATAGCTACCTTTCTAACAGGTGCTTTGTCGAGAGGGGGTGGATTAACATCCGTGATGACCCTGACATTGGAAGTTGTTAATGCCGCCGTAGCAGGCTTGGTAGCTACTGATGTTGACATAGTGGGAGGGTTAGGGATCTTAGATAAGACAATCGAAGTCATCAGAGGCCGTACCGTAGAACTTGTCGTGGGAGCCCCCAAGTCGAATGTGGGGGCCTCCTGTTGTTGGCCAAAAAATTTAGATAAAGCCTGAGTAAGCAGCCCATTAATTTCTTGCGCAGTAACAAATTGATTTGAAGATGAACTTACAGGTGAATCATTAATATCCTGCGCGGCGTCTAAGCCTGAGCCTGACTCTTGCCCTTCCATTTCCGAAATTATTGAAACTTCGTCTTTCTCTTCCTGAGAAGATCCCTCCAAAGCCGGGGTACCTTGCTGCCAAGACAAGTCAGGAATAGAGGATGGGATCGCCGCGTCCCTGTGGACATCAGCTACTGTGTGACTCGTTTGAGTCAAACGTGGGTGGTCGGGCCCTGGGTGAGCAAAACGCCAAACCCCGAGGCCTTGGCCTACACTTTCTTGAGAATCAGACACATTATCCCGACTTGAATCTTCTAAATCCAGGGTCAAAATATTTATGGGTAAATCCTTTTTAAGGACAGGCACCTCACTTGACCCCTGAGACCTAACACAAACCCTGTCTGGGGTAGAGGTATGAAGAGAGGTACTAGGAACTTGTGAATGTAGGGAGGACTTCTTTTTATGTGAATCCTTTTTGGAGGATTTATGGCTACGATGTGATCGTGAACTACTCTTAGATTTCGAGGAATCATCGCCGTAACCACTGGTGGAACTTTCCGTCCTACTCTTCTTACTCGCCGGGGAAGAGGCAAGACTAGATGATTGCTGTCTGAGAGGTGACCTGGACCGAGATCTCGCCCGAGATGATGAGGCGGATGCCGGAGGTGTAGGCTCTCGTAGACGTTTGGTTGTAGCCGCAGAAGATACCGAACCACGCCCAGTCTCCGCCGGTGCATGACTCGTGACTCTAGAGGAACGTTTAGGGGGAGGGTGTGCAACTAATAACTTGTCCCAAAGAGGAACGTTATCACATTGAAGTGATTTATGAGCAACAATCGTAGTGTATGCTGACATCTGTTGCCTTACTTCTCGTAACGCTACTGCTGCGGTCTTATCATCATCGCAAAGGACTTTGATTGCTAATTGGGAGCAAAAAGAACAATTACGCATAACCCAGAGACCCCTTGAACGGTCTAGACATTTAACACACCTTATGCAAAGGGTATGCGCAAAAATAGGGATACCAGCACAAGCAGGGGTAGTGCATAAAGCAAAGACTGGGGCCACGGTAGCCATGACAAGAGACTGGTGTGGAAACTACCGCCGGGTCTGTATTGGTCCGCCGGAGCCCAGCTCTGGAAAAAAAGAAAATTTCCAGGAATTAATGCTCATAAGGTTAATCCAACATGTTCGCACACAAGTGTTAATAGCCCACCGGATAACGAGATGTGATGACACAACGAACACAGCTCGCTATGCGGCGGGGTTTCAGAATATCTAAACAAATCTTTTTTAAGAAAGTGAAGAATACCCTCTGACATAATATCGGTCCAGCATGGCAATTATAGTCTTTCTGGTGGTGACTGTCTCAAGATTCAATAATGGAACAAAAACAACCCCCCATAAAGACGCCGGCCCTTGAAATATTTTTGCATAATAACACAGGGCAGGCTGACACAAGATCTGATTTCTAACGAATTGTCACAAAACGATCGCCGTGAAAAATGAAGGCGGCGATACCAAAGTATCACTGAATTAAGTAGTTAAATCGAAAATGAATTTGAAAATTCCTTATTTCCTCCAACTAGGAGCACCCGCCGGGTGTGAAAAAACGATTTTTTAACTAATTGAACCTTCAATTGCCGTAAAAATAAAGGCGGCGATACAAACAGTATTGCTTAAGAATGGAATGGTTAATTCACTGAATGACTTAAGATTATCCCACCCTTCCAAGGTACACCCGCCGGGTGAGATGTCAAACGTTAACCCCATAAGTTCCTGTCCCCGCATCTTTGTAAAAGATCGCCGGGTAGGAACGCCCTTAACAACAGCTAGGTTTTTCATGTGGTTTTTGTAAAACCTGGTAGAAAAACTACAAAACGTATGTTCGCAAGAACAAAGTTTTTATAAATAGATGGGCACAGTCAGTCCGCCGGGAATCAAAATGGGCCTGAAACCAGGTACCAACAGAGACGCAGTCCTGGAGAGCCACAGACACCTCATCGCCGGGGACACAAACCTGTGTTAAAAACCACGTGTGGCCTAACACGGCTCTCGGCCGGGTTTTATCATGGTGAAACCGAGAGAAAACCCGCCGGAAGGACACCCACCCTGAACAGACACCATCTAAACGTACACTGTACACGAAGGAAGCCACGCACGACTAACCTAAGAATACAATAAAAATCCGTGGAATTAGCCAATACACAACTAAACCAGGATACAAACATAGTCCGAGGAATTAGCCAATACACAACTAAAACCCGGACACACATGGCACAGTAGGGTATATTTATACATAATAAACAATAACACTTGTACATGTGGCAAAACTACGAGCGGCTGGCTAGGCCTAAGTAGACGGAATAGGAAAAGTTGAAATATACACAAAACACTGGGAATATCACAACAGGAACCAACGCCAACACACCACTGTAGAAAAAACTTCCGACAAAGGGAAGACTGACTCGGAACCCAGAAAAAACTTCACTAAGTGAAGAAAATAACGCAGGGAACGTCAGAAGCAAAGCTTTCCTCATCAGAAAGATAAAAGGCAGCATTAATAACGCGTAATGAAAGCCGCCTGCACCACAAGCTAACTAACTGTGAAAAAGTTCACATGTCCACAACAGGACCACGAGGGTACGTCCGAAATAGACGCCCCAAACACACGACTCCAAATACACTGCACTGCGGGCAACCAGCCCAGGACACTCCTGCTACGCATATCCTAACCTTACTCGATACATCCCGGAGTAAACAAATGAGAAAAAACTCACTAGGGACGCAACAAATGCGGAACCAGCGGAGCGTGGGGAGACACGTCCGGGCAGGCTGAGCGCAGAGCAGAGAAGGAGGAATGACGCCTGAATCAGCGTCTGGTCAGAGATCCACACAAGTACATCCACGATATGATGGAAAGCTTATTAGATAGTTATTCTTATTTTCTTTTTGTTTTTATTTTTTACGAAGTTTTTTCGTAGTGAGAACCCAATTCATAATGACTGAAGCCATGAGTGAGGTCGCGTGCGCTCATGATGAAGGCTCCTCAGTTTTTAAATGCTCTGCGCGGTAGATTCAAACTACGGCGAATTAGTGTTTGAAGAGGATGCCTTATGTAATAGGCATGTTCGTCAATGATGGAGGGGCCACTAATAAATTAATATCCATGTATGCACTACCCAGACATAAATTCGAAATGCAAATAACCCCTAGTGCAACTGGCTCCCTGAGAGAAAACAAAGCCAAAGTATATAGGCCTACCATGCCCCTTTTGCCCCGAGATCGTTCACCCGTGACACCGACAAAAACAGGGTCGCTATTCACACTGAACAAAGTAGAGACAAGCATTCAGCCTGCTGGCTTAAACCATCTTTTTGGTTCCGAACTTGGTGCTCCTAGGTTAGAAAGGAGACTTAATGAAATTGATTGTTGTGAGGAATAAATTTATTATTCTGTGACTACATCAACTCAAATGGGGCAGAGAATAACTCAATTTGGGTCTACTCCAACTTAAGTGAGACCAAGATCGAGTCACACAATGAAAGGCAAGACAGGCCCTGTGATTATACATCAATCTGCGACCGCATCAACTGGATATTGAGTCACTAGCCTCCTTGTCATTCAATAAGTTCGACCTAGACCAAGAACTTAGTATAATTAGTGCAAGTCTGCCCAAGCCCCCTAAGCCTGGATTTGTACCACAGTACTCTATCGAGATTCAGGACAGTCATACTTCTAACTGTCCATCTACGCCCAGGAA
>JBAKBP010011920.1:0-70053 GCA_037953745.1 Lithodes maja
CTTTGCCTCGAGTTGACGACAGCGTGGACAAGATAGGGAATGCAAAGTACCTTACTAAAATTGATCTTGTAAAAGGCTACTGGCAAGTACCCCTGTCGGACCGAGCTAAGCAAGTTTGTGGTTTTGTGGTAGATGGCAAGACCTACCAATGTAACGTAATGCCTTATGGGCTTAAGAACGCACCTGCCACGTTTCAGAACCTGATGAACGATATTTGTGACGAAATCCCTAACTGCACGGTCTACCTTGATGACGTGATAGTGTATGATGACGATTTTGAAAATCACCTAAGGCACTTAGAGACCCTGTTTGGGAAGTTGCACGATGCTGGGCTGGTGGTGAACCTGAGGAAGTGCGAGTTTGTAAAGGCTACTGTGCAGTATCTTGGCTTCGTGGTCGGGTTAGGCCGGGTGTGCCCCCCCCTGAGCAAGATACAGGCTATCAATATGTTTCCCAGGCCCACCACTAAGCGCCAGGTCATGCGGTTCCTAGGTATGATAGGCTATTATAGGCGCTTCATCCGGGGATACTCTACTGTCTTAGCACCGTTAACTGATCTACTGTCTAAGTCAGTGAAGTTCTGTTGGGCTGCGGAGTGTCAGAGGGCTTTCGACCTAGTCAAGCACCTGCTGTGTACACATCCGATTTTGAGAGCCCCAGACTTCTCCAGGAGTTTTCAGCTGGCGACTGATGCCAGCGGTGTGGGTGCCGGGGCAGTGTTACTGCAGACTGATTCCGAGGGCTTGGAACACCCAGTGAGCTTCTTTTCTCGCAAGTTTAATTCGGCACAAAGGAATTACTCGACTATAGAGAAGGAGCTTCTTGCTATCGTTTTGTCGCTCAAACATTTCGAAGTTTATGTTCCAGCCTACGGCCCGGTAGTGACGATTTATACGGACCATCATCCCTTGAAATTCCTAAATCAGTTTCACAATCGGAATATGCGGTTGACCAGGTGGTCCCTAATGCTCCAAGAGTATAATCTCAACATTCAGCATATTGCCGGGAGTGAGAACGTGATAGCAGATTGTCTATCAAGGGTTGATGATCCAGGATAGTCGTGCACGGTGTGTGGGTTGAGCAGGAGTAAAATTAGGCTATCATAACGCCGTCCAAAAAGATTATAAAACAATAAAATAAACGAGAATTTTTTTTTTTAGTTTTGTAAGTCTTTATTGTTGTAGCATGATGCATGCGATATTGTGTTTTATGTATAATTCACACTTCAGTTGTTGTGCACCTTTTGCAATTAGTGGCAGCTAAGGGTAGCAGGTCGGTTGGTTGCCTGTCAGATTTTGATAATGCTTCTAAGGTCGATTATCTAAAATCTTGGGGGGGCTGTGACGTACCCAGTGCGTGGCAACGCAACCTGATTGTACTCCTTGGTACTCCACTGTACCGCCACTGTGCGGTACCTCTGTACCGCTGTACCGTGCTGGCTGCCTATATTGAGTGTGACAACGTATAACTATGTTCTTTGTATCTCTGCAAAGGTCTCGTCATGTGCTAACCAGTGGTGGGTTTTGTTTTAAGCCATGTCGAGACCTTCCATTTAATATGTAGTATCAATAGAGAAGTTGATAGATAAGACAATGGGAGTTCAGAGAGAGAGAGTGAGTTGGGCTTCAGAGTGAGAGGGTAGCAATGCGCCACGCTGCCGGGGGGGTGGTTGCCAGACGTATGGACCGGTTGGCAGCCTTGCGCTTATAGCTGGGCGCGACAGGGTTGGTAGTCCATTGCCGCCTGCCTATGCTGCCTGGGCTGCCCATGTTGTTGTACTGCACATTGCCTGGAGGCTCGCTGTGTGTTCCATGATCAGGTTGCCTAGAACCTTTGAGATTCTAACATCCCTTGCCCTCTCTCCCAACTTCTCACGGTTGCACTCTTTCTCTCTGACGACATTACTCTCATTTCATTCTTCTCTCTATTTAAATGCATAACCTTCCCTTGAGGTCCTAAAGGAGTTTCAGCACTCACCTCTCGTATTACTCTTAGGACAAGCATATATTTACATGTATTAGATTTAAGGGGTTAATGTGAACAGCGATCTTCTTGATGAGGATAGTTGGTGAACGTTCTACATGTTCACGAGTTATATGCCCAGCTCATCATCCAATTTGTGACTAGACTAGTGCCATGTGTAAGAGCCCGACCATGCCCAGGAGTTGTCTGTAGAGGGGCGAGGACTTAGCCTTGATTTGCCTACCGAGCCAGGAGCGAGTGTAGTACCAGAGACTACAGCTCGCTCGTAGTGCCGGTATAGTAGAGTAACGTAATTTATCTGTCCTTGTGTTCTCTGCAGTCTTTTCCTGGGTTCTCGCTTTCGGTGCTGGGACTCGTTGTTCCTGTGACTTGGCCTGCTAGCTAGAACACATGGGGATGATGAGTGGGTTATATCTTTATTTTACTATGCATTGCAGCTCTCTTTAAGTTTATGTATGTAACACTTTACAATACACATTACTCACACACAAGACAACACTATTAATACTTTCATGTATCAATTAACTGCACTGTCGTTTTGCTGCTGTGTCCGGAGTTCTGTTGCGTAGGGCGCATACGGACTCAGAGGGGAGACAGAGTGAGAGAAGCGAAGTAGCCTATGCGGTAGTGGGCTACCGGCGCAGTACTGTTGCCTGCAACCTTTTAGTTATTCCAAGTATAGATTCATTATTATAATAAGTGACTACTATTTATGTTCCTTCCATGTGTATTATTAGGTATCTACTGGATCATGAACATCTTGTATGCTACATGCTAGTGCATGTTAGTAGGGGACAGTTATTCTAGTGCACGCGCTTTCAAGTAGGCGTGTACATTTGTCATTTAGCATTTCACTGTCATACCTTTAGCCTGCTTCTATTCTACATTATTAGAGGCTTAATATTAACGTAGTTTCTTGAGTATTGCATTTCTTTAGTAATAACGTAACCTATAAATGTCTGAGGGAGTTTAGCCTCATAGCCTACCCCTGTTGTACACTTTCGCCGAGTTAAGGTACCTCGTTACCGTAGACGATAACTCTGTAGGGCGTTGGTGCTTTTGTTGTCTGGAGCATATAGTATTTGGGACTGGAATCGAGCGTGTCGTTGTCACATAAGCCATTTCTGTCCTACGATCAAGAATCCCGAATATGTATTGCCGATCCAGCCGTAACAATATGCATAAGCTCCCTAAACAACTATTCATTATAAAAATGATATATAACAACATGGAATATCAAACATGCTTTTGAGATAAAACAAATTTTCATATAACTCCACTCATGCTATCAGTTCATGTTTCGATGCTCTCAAGCTATTTGGAGTATTCGGCTGGTAATAGGATGTAAATATATGTAAACCTCCTCTACCCTCTAAATATTTCTTCAAGTAAAAAGGGACAGGCCCACTTGAGTCGCCTTGATGGTGTGGAGGGTCACTGAATTCCAGGAACACTTTGGACAAACATTAATTTAACAGAGTTAGAGGAGAGAATGTTTATGAATATTGTATGCAGAATATATTGGCAAAGGCATTTCATATAAATGAAATCAGATGAGCACAGTATTGCGCCCAGTACAACAATACCATCCAACGACTTAGCTAACACAGATATATTGAAATGGAAATTTACGTCCAAAATTAAATGGAATATATTGGTACTATTAATATAATGAGTAATGTATAATGTTTAGAGGTTTTCCCCTGGAGAAGAGAAGAACACCTTTACAACCATACTTTTTTTTTTTTTTTTTTTTTAAGAGACAATGAACGGAGGAAGGAAAAACACAAATAAAACAAAAAGGTCCATGTGCCTAAAGGCATCCTCCATTCATAAAATGTTTGTAACAACTGGATTTAAACATTTGTAGATTGTAAGTTTGTGGAAAGCAGTTCGAGGGAAGTGAATTCCAAAGAGTCGTAGCTCTGGGGATAAATGAATTCTGATAAGCAGAAGTTCTGCATTGTGGAGGAGAAAGTGTAAATTCATGGGCGCTCTCAGCTGCCCTAGTTCTACGGGGAAAGATGTGGAGAGGCGGCACAATTGAAGCAAGTTCCTCGGAACAATTGCTGTGAAAATATCTGTAGAATAATGCAAGGGATGCAACGTTTCTTCGTATGGATAATGTAGGAAGGTCTTGTGTGATTGCAGGGTTATTGATTAATCTAATAGCTTTATTTTGAATTTTGTCCAACTGCCTCAATGCAACCACTCCACTTCCACCTCACAGAGGTGAACAGTAATCCATCTGAGAACGCACATGACTTTTATATATCACGGCCAACTGCTCGTCAGTGAAGAATTCTCGAACTCTGTACTGAATTAATTGATTACATAAACATTGCACTCATAAGCATATTTTTAAAATTTCACATATTTAGAGACAACACAAAATTAACAAACACACATGAATAATACATAGTTCTTCCCACTCAAAGAAACAAAACAGGCTTCTATATTCAAGCAGCCTGTTTATGTGTAATTGTTTTGCTGTCTTGTAAGAAAATAAAGCAATTCATGCAATATAATATCTGCGTCACATATTTTGTTGAACAAACCCTCAGGAGAGGCAGTGCATATTCTTACGTGAGTATTCTGGAAATAAGAATATTTCTTTGTACTCTACCTCTGAATGTGGCTTCAATATTTGTATTTTTGTTTTTCTACCGAACGTTACTATGAGACTTTATGACCACATAGAAAAGTCTGCATATCTCTATACCCACCAAAAGACACTAACGTTTACCAGAATGTTGTGTGTTATTTTGGTGAACGGATCTGAGGTGGGTGTAGTGATATTTCAAGCAAGTTTTTATCTGCTAATTTTACCTGATTACTAGAGAGGGTGAGAGAGAGTTACACAGATACTCAGATCACACAGGCCTTGTGGTCCCTACTAGGTGGTCTGGCCTTAATACTACTTGACAGGGATAGTTTATAGTAGAATACTAGGGCTGCAAAATAGAAGGTTCTCTCCCCACCCTCCACATCTTCCGGCTAAAATGCCGAGAGAGAGAGAGAGAGAGAGAGAGAATGGTATTTTGTGATAGTATTACATTAGAAGTGCTCGCAAGGGTGGATGAGGTAGATGGGGAACGATTAAGCAATCAACAAGTGATATTGCGATGCTGAGAAGGACAAAGACACATAGACAAGAGTACAATCTGAAACCGACAAACATAGACAATGAGAACACTGAGATGGTTGCATTGTAGATTTGGTTAACCTGAACTGATGCACAAAAGAGTTGAGCGAGTTATTTATTCATTTTGTTGTTTGTTTTGTCTTTCTTTTTTAAGAGAAAACAAATAGAGGAAAGACAAAACAAAGAAAGTTCAACGCCAATCAGATAACCTTTTAATCCTTAACCTGGGATCGGCGAGAAGACTCTTAGAGGTTTTGGTGGTGAAAGGCGACCAACCTCTTAAGATCCAAGGCCTAAAAAAAAGCCTTTAAAAAGGCCCCAGTAGCACTTAAAATAAAGGAATATGATTAAGTGAGATAATTCCCCTCCATACCTTCGATCACTCCTCCACATGTGTCAAACCAACCCCCTCTCCCCCTTCAATTAGCACCTATTTTCCCTCTTATTCCCTTGTTTATCGGTATATTTACCACGCCAATATCTCCAACCTTGTTCCAAGGTGTGTTCCTGCGCATATCCAGTGCGTGGGGAAAGAGAGAGAGGCTTCAGTCTGCCTCTAGGCTTCAAGAGAGGAGGGTGTAGGGCTCGTGCGTCTCTCACCTCATGACTGGACGGTCGGCAATAACTCGCCTTTTTCACCCCCAAATACTATTCCCACTTGTTTTATTGCTGTTACATGTTAATATCATCATATTAAACGTAAAATAGGCGCATATGAATAAGTAATAATGATATTTATCGTAAAATGGCAATTTTAGGCGGGAATGAAGCCTAATATCTTCACCGGGCGGTAGGGTGTTCACTACTAATAGCTCGCGCTTGTCGGGTTAACGACATCTATCAATATACACCATTCCCCACCAAGTCCTCTTCCACCAATCATCTCCAGATATCACCTTGTGCTCCAAAGAACTCGCCCCAACAACATCCTGGAGGGTGGTAAAAACCTTAGGCTCCGACCACCTCCTGATCATTATCACCACCAAAACCAGACTCACCCCAGCTAGTCACAGATACACATACACTAACTATGAAAGAGCCAACTGGGAAGCTTTCACAAACAATACAGAACAACACTTTGAAACCCTAAACAGCATACCCATCACTAACATCAACAATGCTGTTCACACATTCAACACAACTATCCAAAATGCTGACAAGAAACACATTCCAAGAGGTAACAAAAAAAGACACAACCCCAACTTCACACCAGAAATTCAAAATCTGATCAGACAACGCTACACATGCCCGACCTTCCCCTGACGACCCCTCTAAATGCTGTGGACCATGGCCTGTCACTCTTACTATCAACTTTTGCAATATTCGCGGCCTTTCCTCTAATTTTCACTCTGTCGAACGCCATCTCTCCTCTTCCAAACCTGATCTTCTTTTCCTCACCGAAACCCAGGTATCTGAGACAACTTCCAGCAGCCCCTTTTCTGTATCCTCCTACTTTCTCTATCCTAGTTTCAAAGCCAAAGGCGGATGTTGTGCATACGTGCACAACAAACTCACTTGCTCTCGTGCTCCCGATTTTGACTCCGCTGAATTCTCAACTTTATGGCTCAAACTATTCTGTCACTTTCATACTAAATATTTCTGTGCTGTCTATCTTTCCCTTAACACTACCGACTTATCTCATAATCTGCTCTCAGATCGCCAGTATGGCTTCCTTAAATCTTACTAACTCTTGGTCATCCAACTTTCGGGACTTCGGTGAGACTTTTTCTGTTGCACTAGACATTTCGAAGGCCTTCGATAGAGTCTGGCACAAATCTTTAATTTCCAAACTGCCCTCCTTCGGTTTCTGTCTCTCCATCTGTGCCTTTGTCTCTAATTTCCTTTCCGGCCGTTCCATAGCTGCGGTTGTGGACGGCCATCTCTCATTTCCCCATCCTATCAACTCGGGTGTTCCTCAGTATTCTGTCCTATCTCCTATTCTCTTTCTAATTTTCATAAATGATCTTCTCAACTGTACATCCAGTCCCATCCATTCATATGCAGACGACTCTACCTTACACCACTCAATTAGTTTTCCAGAACGCCCCAGCCAGCAGGCCCTCAAAAGTAAACGTAATGAAGCCATAACATGCTTATCTTCTGATCTAGCTACTATTTCCAATTGGGATAGAGAAAACCTTGTTGCATTTAATGCTTCCAAAACTCAATTTATCCATCTTACTACCTGTCAGGAACCTCCAGAGGACTATCCCTTATTTTTCAACAATACAAAAATCAACCCTTCATTTTCTCTCAATGTTCTCAGCGTCTCTTTTTCTTCTGCTCTCACTTGGAAAGACCATATCACCAGTCTCGCTAAGGCAGCCTCCCAGAAGCTGGGTGTACTCAACCGCCTCAAGGGGTTCTTTACCCCTGCGCAGCTTCTTGCTCTGTATAGGGGCACAGTGCGTCCTTGTATTGAGTATTGTTCACATGTGTGGGGAGGATCCTCTCACACCTCACTCCTAGATAAAGTAGAAAGGAAAGCCTTTCGCATCATTAACTCCCGTCCACTCACCAACTCTCTGCAATCTCTCTCTCTTCGCCGCAATGTTGCATCTCTCGCTATTCTATCGCTACTACAATAATCAGAGTTCCTCGGAGCTTTCCCAGTGTATACCACCTGCTCTACGTAGGGTATGTAGTACCCGCCTTGCAACACAATCCCACCCCTACTCTGTACAACTCTCCAACCCAAGAGTTAAATGCTGTTCTCAGACTTTCTTCTATTCAACTGCTGAGCTCTGGAATTCTCTCCCAGAATCAGTCTTTCCCTCTTCCTATGACTTAAATTGCTTCAAACTCCGTGTGTCCAGGCATTTTAGCTCGAACTTCCCTTGATTTCAGCCCTGTCACTCTTTGAAATCTGGGGGAGGCACTCGCTGCAGGCAGTTATGCCTTTTGTCTCCCTCATTCAAATAGAAAAAACAAAAATAAAATAAAAATTAAACACTCCCCAGCACCCCACACACAGGACATCGCGCAACAAGTCCAAGCACTCAACACATAGATTAACAACAAAATACTAGAACAACAAACACTAAAATGGAATCTATCTATCTATCTATTGCCTGACACCGTGATCCCCGAAGGGGTGGCCACGAACGAACCGCCCCCATGCACCTCTGTCCTCAGTCAGTCGACGGCCCTCTTCCCAACCAGCACCGCCTTCATCCATATACTTCCTCACTCCATCCTTCCACCTCTCTTTCGGTTTACATCTCCCTCTTTGTCCTTCCACCTCGCTCTCGTACACCTTCTTAATCATTCTCTTGTTTCCCATACGTTCCATATGGCCGAACCATCTCAAGGTGTTCCTTTTCACACTTTTCAGCACATCTACCTTCACACCACACCTCCTTCTTACTTCCTCATTCGTCTGTCTATACCTCCATGTAACTCTGCACGCACTTCTCAAGTTACTCATTTCCACCCCTCTCACTCTGGGTCCGAGTCTCTTCTCAAACGTCCATGCTTCGCTTCCGTAAGTCAATGTCGGGATTACCACACTGTCATACAAGGACTTCTTCACTTCCATACTGACCACCCTATTTCTTGTTACTGCTTTCAACGTTCCTACAACCCTCTTCCCCTGTTGCACCCTCTCCCGCATTTCTTCATCCATAGTCCCATCATTACTCAACACACTGCCCAGATACTTAAATGAGCTGACAATCTCCATAGCCTGACCGTTCAACTTCACCTCACACTCTATGGCTTCACCCCTTTCGAAGACCATAACCCTGCTCTTCCCCGCATTGAACTTCAGACACATAAACACATTTACCAGACCTGCAACTCCCATTCATTATCACTCATCAGAACTGTATCATCAGCAAACAGCAGTACAGGCAGCTTCCTCTCATTGCCCTCCATTATCAGCGATACACCAACATCCACTGCTCTTCCTTGTATTTCTTTCATGACTCCATCCATATATACAGTAAACAATCACGGGGACATCACACACCCCTGTTGCAACCCAACATTCAGGTCAAAGAACTCGCTCTGCTCATTCTCCACATGTACTGCCGCCTTTGCAGCCTCATACATGCTCTTCACTGCTTTCGGCAACTTGCCATCTACTCTGTATATTCTATGTACTTTCCACATACCTTCTCTATCCACTCTGTCATAGGCCTTCTCCAGGTCCATAATGGCAACATAAAATGGAATAACAATCTGCAAACACTTGATCACAAAAAAAAAAAAAAAAAATCTACAAAACACTAAACAGCACCACACTTTCCAACAGCAACACAACGCAATCACATGCCGGAATCACAACAGACTCTATTCTTTCATATAAACAAAAAGCAAACACTCTCATTAATCACTTCTCTCATGTCAGCCACCTAAACACCCATCAAGACAATCGATGTGTCATCCGACGTAAGAGACAATTCCCCACAGACCCTGACTATGCACCCTTCACCAAACACCAACAACCAGACAATGCACATCATCAACAATCTCAAGCACTCACCCGCCTGTGGTCCAGACAACATAAGCAACAAGCACCTCAGACCACAATGGATACAAGCACTCATCAACATATCAAAGTACAGTTATTCACATAAATCAATACCAGACATTTGGAAGCATGGCGTCATCATTACATTCCCCAAACCCAACAAAGACCCCACGCTACCCTCCTCACACCGCCCCATCACACTCCTTTGCACCCACTCCAAAGACTTAGAACACCTCGTACTACAACTCACCACGCACGCTCTACCCCTAGCTCCAAAACAACTCAGCTTCAGGCCACTACACTCAACAAACACTCTTCTTAAAGACCTTACACAAGGAGCTTTTGATGGCATCAACTCAGCCAGACCACAACACAGATCACTCCTTGCCACACTCTACATTAGTAAGGCCTTCGATGCCATCCCTCGCCACAACCTAACAAACAAAATCTATGACCCAAACATGCATAATGTTACGACCGGGACTCGTATAAAACAAGGGCTCTTAATCATTGGACTAGAAAGGCACACAGCCACAACCGTAACACTAGATCCAACCCTCGAACTTATAATGCCGGCGCACAAAAACACCTATACCCTCCAGAGTTAAATCTGCGATTGCGGGGTATCCTCTAACTCGGTATAAATGCACTACTACTACAGGCTGATGATCTCTGATACAGCCTGATCACAACAACATACAATTACATTAATAATGTATACAAGGAAAAATATAGAGAGCTTAATTAAATCACTGGAATGATTTAATGCAAACAAGAAGAAGGTATAATTAAAGTTACTCTAAACAATAATAAACTGTCACTCCTATATTAACACCTTACGAGCGGCCTATGCGGTTTATTTATATGTACCGCCCAGCGGGGTGTTTTTAGCCAAAATAGGGCTGTTTACGTGATCATTTTCATGCCTAAATAAGATCCAGAACGTAAAACAAGTATCTATCCCTGAAAGGGCATAAACAGAGCTTTCGAATGACACCATAACGATCCTTTTATGATGGCTAGTTTTCTTGCAAAAACCGTGCAACGCGAGTGCAAAAAGCATGTAATTAGGCAATTTCCCCATACAATTCCGTATATAGCGAGTGAGAGAGGGAGGGAGGAGGTGGGATTCGTGTCAGTAGGTTCGCCGCGGTGGTCTGGAGCAGTCATACGCTCGCTACTCTCCTGCCACCACTTGTCTCTCTCTCTCAGCCACATTACGTGCTGAAATTGCCACACGATATATGTCGAGCACCGCCACATAGTCCAGCTTTATTTAACTCGACTTATGTTGCGCCCCGACATTTAAGGGTTAAAGAAAGTGAATGAAAGTCCTAAAGCATCGAACAGGAATCTTCTGAAGAAAGTCTGATGCTGCTTAAGATGATCGAATCAGATTTTGAACTGTTATATAAAGCAGGAACAAGATATGACAAGTGTATGGACATACAGTGTTAACTGGCATGGGAATAACGATAAATGCGCAATAGTATTATCTCCAACAACAAAAGAAGTACTTCCTCAGGCAACGCAAATGCCTGCTCGGGTTGTGCAACTCAACAACAACCAAGGCTTACAATCAACGTGAATAAAAAATGCTGCATACATAACATAAGAGTTTATAATCCTAATCGGGTGTCTGCTAGGCGAATAAAGTCTAGCTGGGATGTCGTAGGCTAGGAAACAATGGCTGAGCAAGCGGCTCGTAGCCTAGCGAGGTCCTTAAGACTGTACGGCCAAATTACGTTAATTGACGGGGTGCTCTCTTGAGAGATCCAGATCGCTAGTATCTGGTTCTCTCCTGGCGACCCTCTTCAAGTCAAAGCAAAACGAGTTAGCACAGTGTTGGGTGGCAGAGGCAAAAGCCCTCACTTGCAACACAGTGCTAAACTCACAAGGTACACAGTCAGAAAGACAACCTAGGCTTCCCGCGTATCCATTGCGATTGTACAAGTTCAACAAAACCTGGTACACATCGGAAATCACAACATCAATAGCTTTACCCCAGTCTAGCATTAAATAGCCCAGCAGACAACCAAGAAATAGGTAGGGAGACACCGCGAGTGTGTCGAACCTCTACAGACAAAATGTTAACCCCTCCAAAATGTCTAACTAAACATGGAATATCTGAGAGCTTCAGCATATAATACGATGGCCGATATATGAAATCGTGCAGAACCAAAGGAGAGTTATGATGTTAAATAGATTGGAAGAATGAGAGGTAAGAAGTTTTGAGAGAGAGAAAGTGTTCTATAGGTAGAAGTCGGGGACAGGTGGCAAGGGAGGAGTGAAGGTTATGCTGGTCAGGCAAGCTCTGAGCAAGGAAGGCACAAAGGCAGCAGGGAGTGCGGGGGGACCACTTCCTGCCGCGGCAGGAGGACGGCAAGGCGGCCAGCCACTCAGAGGGCCAGGCCGTGGCATGATGTCACCGAGACAACGTGTAACACTACGCGCACTACCCTCTGCTCCTGCACTTACTCACTCACACTCTCTAGCTGTATCATTCAGTCTTATACATTAAACTTATAACTGATGATATAAAATATAATGCATTGTCACAGGCGAAAATAAAGACCACTTCTATACTGCCTGTGACATGACGATTCACAAGAAAGAAAGTACAACATTGTAGATAGACTGTAGCCCATTTCACTGCCCTGGCGAGCGCTAGTGGCTACCGGGAGGCGATTCTGCCAAAGCTGGCAGGCGTCACACCCCGCCCAAGATATAGGACGCTCAACATTAGGTGAGCACGATATCTGACAAGGCAGAATGCCGACAAGACCCGTCACACATAGCCACTCCACCAGAAATGAAATGCAAAGCTCAAGTCTTTCATAAAATAACATATCAACATACAGAAAATCTTATAACCCCTCCCAAACATAATAGCATAATTTAGCCTACTATGCTCCCTGAGCGAGCTTCACAGAGCATAGCCTCCTAAGTGAAAGACAGGTTCAATTTTAATATTGTTTTTGGCGGCTGCTCTACAGGGGCAAGCCTGATTTTTCTCCACTCTCAACACACACTGACTGAACGGCGAGGGTTCTCCTGCAACCAAACCCTCCCGTGACAAACAATCAGCCAAAACATGATCAGTGCCCTTAGCATGCCACACATCCAACTTGTGTTCCGGCAGCACAACACCTGACACTGATAAACTGCCCAGTTCATCACAAGACTGGCACTTCTCTTCACTCTTTCCGGCAACGGGCCCTGCCAATAACCTTTCACTAGTTCTACCTTCGTGATTAGCGATGCAGCCCCGATGCGGTCTATGGTATCGTCAACTCTAGGTAATGGATAGGCGTCTGTCAGGGGTAATGCTTCCACACTCTTACAATCACCACACACACGGATCTTGCCACTCAACTCCGGTTGCAAACTCACTGGCAACAACCACTCACGATATCCTTTATCCCTCAGACCCTTTTTCCACATGTCGTCTAGCTCTGTTTTCATGACAGGCTGTTGAGCAGGATTTATACGGTAGGGAATTAAACTGAGCCTTGCACTGTCACCAGCCTCCATGTCGGATTCTACCCCATACATCAGGCCTGGAGAAGCAACAAACATGCGGATGCACTGCCACAGCCTAGTAAACAACTTATCTCGCAGAACAACATGCCTAGTGCCCTCCCACAACCCAGCTGAGACCGCAGCTTCTAACCTGTAGACTCCCTCCTTCTCCACCTTCGTCCCTAGAACAGCCAGGTCATGAGAGGGACAATCAGTACCACCTGTGCAGTCACTCCCATAGTTCATTATTGCTAAGGCTTCCCCACCGATACCGTACATGCGCACCCCCGCATTCCTTACGACTACATCTGCCTGCGCAGCATCACCGCTTTTAGCAACATGGCCAGATATAGTCGGTCTATGGTAGGGCTGTTGCATTCGACTAGAGCAGCATTGGGAGGCTATACGACGGCCGGGCACATCCACTCCACTGCCAACCTCATCAATCTGCTCAATGTCCTCCTTCTGACCACCACCCTTGGCAGCCATGGGTCGACCTTGACCTGACAACCATGTCCAAGCCTCGTCGCCCACCTTGAACCACCGAAACAACGAGGCTAACGGTCTCCCAACATTCAAGTGACCTGCCCGCGGAACATCTTGCACCGCCTGAGTTGTGAGGCTCGGGTGCTCGGCATGACCAGTGGGGTATGAACTGAGCTGGTGCTGGAGCGCTGCACACTGCTGCTCAGGCAGGTGCTCTAGCGCTTCCACAGCCACCAGACTCGTGTCCCCCGCCCACTGCTCCGCCGAGACATGACAATCCCAACTCTCCTCCACCTGTGCCCTACTGCCCCCCTCTCCTTCTCCACCTTGGCTGCTGCAGACCAACGCAGGGACAGTAGGCTGCTCAGGTGGTTGCCTCACAAACTCCTCCAACGCATCATATGCCTTGAGTCCTTTGCGAACCAACCTAGAGGAAACAAGGAATGCCCACTTAACCTCGGGCCATTGGTGCTCCCGGCACTTCTTCTCAAAACGCATAAAATATTCGGTGACACCCGACTCGTCAAATACAGGGACTAACTTAATAAGGTGCGATAAAGACTGCTAAAGACCTCGATTCCCAGAACCGAGACGCTGCCCTGTCGACTCCACCCTAGACTTCTCAAGATCTTTGTCTGCACAGTACATGGCCTTTCTCTCCTCAGCCTGAATCCTGGCCATCTCAATCTCAGATTCATGCTTTTGTTGCTCGAGCTCATGCTTTCGTTGTTCAAGCTCAGCCTCATGCCTACGTTGCTCAGCCTGCATTTTTGCCATATCAAGCTGGAAGATCATATCCGTAGTTAACCCTTGAGGAGGAGGAGATGCAACAATTGGAGACCCACCCAGCGATCCACCCAGGTGCAAACCACGCTGCCAGTGACTATCGGCTTGCGGGACCGTACCCGGCTCCGGAGCCCGAGGGGGCGCCATGGTAGGAGTCGAGTGGAATGAGGGCTGGGCCGAAGGTGCCCCAGCTCCCGCTCCACCCAAAGCCACACGCACCCCGCCGAGCACCCAGGCCACCAGGTCACCTCTCGTCATGCTGCTAGTGCCCCCATGACCCATGACCGTGGCCAAACACTGGAGACCATACCAATCAATCCCCGACACCCGGTCAACAGTAATAGGCATCTCCAGAAACTTCTTTGCATCCTCCTCACTAGTTATTACTCTCATGTCATCTAACAAACCCCGCTGCTGGACCTCAGACGCTGCTTCCCGTACTGTGTCCTCACTGTACACTGATCCGTCGTCTGACATAGTGTCCACCGAAAATTCTCAACGTTTATAAAAAAAAAGAAGTACTAACTCTCATGTAGCACTATTCACTCAAAAATATAAAATGCTCGAAGACTCTTAAGTGTTATACTACTTGCCAAAAAAAATCTGTGTCCACTATATTCCTTTAAAAAAAAAAAAAAAAAAAATTACCACAACACTCCTGCAATATTTCTCTAAGTTCACAAAATCCTATGCAAGGTCGCCATTTGTTACGACCGGGATTCGTATAAAACAAGGGCTCTTAATCATTGGACTAGAAAGGCACACAGCCACAACGGTAACACTAGATCCAACCCTCGAACTTATAATGCCGGCACACAAAACACCTATACCTTCCAGAGTTAAATCTGCGATAGCGGGGTATCCTCTAACTCGGTATAAATGCACTACTACTACAGGCTGATGATCTCTGATACAGCCTGATCACAACAACATACAATTACGTTAATAATGTATACAAGGAAAAAGATAGAGAGCTTAATTAAATCACTGGAATGATTTAATGCAAACAAGAAGAAGGTATAATTAAAGTTACTCTAAACAATAATAAACTGTCACTCCTATATTAAAGAAAGTGAATGAAAGTCCTAAAGCATCGAACAGGAATTTTCTGAAGAAAGTCTGATGCTGCTTAAGATGATCGAATCGGATTTTGAACGGTTATATAAAGCAGGAACAAGATATGACAAGTGTATGGACATACAGTGTTAACTGGCACGGGAATAACGATAAATGCACAATAGTATTATCTCCAACAACAAAAGAAGTACTTCCTCAGGCAACGCAAAAGCATGCTCGGGTTGTGCAACTCAACAACAACCAAGGCTTACAATCAACGTGAATAAAAAATGCTGCATACATAACATAAGAGTTTATAATCCTAATCGGGTGTCTGCTAGGCGAATAAAGTCTAGCTGGGATGTCGTAGGCTAGGAAACAATGGCTGAGCAAGCGGCTCGTAGCCTAGCGAGGTCCTTAAGACTGTACGGCCAAATTACGTTAAATGACGGGGTGCTCTCTTGAGAGATCCAGATCGCTAGTATCTGGTTCTCTCCTGGCGACCCTCTTCAAGTCAAAGTAAAACGAGTTAGCATAGTGCTAAACTCACAAGGTACACAGTCAGAAAGACAACCTAGGCTTCCCACGTATCCATTGCGATTGTACAAGTTCAACAAAACCTGGTACACATCGGAAATCACAACATCAATAGCCTTACCCCAGTCTAGCATTAAATAGCCCAGCAGACAACCGAGAAATAGGTAGGGAGACACCGCGAGTGTGTCGAACCTCTACAGACAAAATGTTAGCCCCTCCAAAATGTCTAACTAAACATGGAATATCTGAGAGCTTCAGCATAAAATACGATGGCCGATATATGAAATCGTGCAGAACCAAAGGGGAGGTATGATGTTAAATAGATTGGAAGAATGAGAGGTAAGAAGTTGAGAGAGAGAGCGAGAGAGAAACTGTTCTATAGGTAGAAGTCGGGGACAGGTGGCAAGGGAGGTGTGAAGGGTATGCTGGTCAGGCAAGCTCTGAGCAAGGAAGGCACAAAGGCAGCTGGGAGTGCGGGGGGACCACTTCCTGCTGCGGCAGGAGGACGGCAAGGCGGCCAGCCACTCAGAGGGCCCGGCCGTGGCATGACGTCAGCGAGACAACGTGTAACACTACGCGCACTACCCTCTGCCTCCTGCACTTACTCACTCACACTCTCTAGCTGTATCATTCAGTCTTATACATTAAACTTATAACTGATGATATAAAATATAATGCATTGTCACAGGCGAAAATAAAGACCACTTCTATACTGCCTGTGACATGACGATTCACAAGAAAGAAAGTACAACATTGTAGATAGACTGTAGCCCATTTCACTGCCCTGGCGAGCGCTAGTGGCTACCGGGAGGCGATTCTGCCAACGCTGGCAGGCGTCACAATAACAATACAAACAGTTGGCTGGTCAACTACCTAGCAGGCAGACATGCACATGTATCATTTCCCAGTCAGTCATCTAACATCAGAAACTTCACAAACGGAGTCCCGCAAGGATTCATCCTGCCGCATGCACTCTTCAATCTATACATGCATGAAATACCCACACCCCACGCACCCCAAAAAAATATAGCTTCCTACGCAGACGACATAACACTCACATGTACACACCAAGAATCAGCCAGAGCAAGACATCTCCTTTAACCCTATCTCAACACACTACAATTCCTTAGTCTGTCCTCTCCTGGAATACTGCGTTCAATACTGGTACCCTTACTACCTCAAAGATATAGACAAGCTAGAACGAGTTGAACATAGTTACCAAAATGATACCTTTCCTAAAGAACAAACCATACGAGGAGTGTCTTAGAGAATTAAATATATTTCCTTTAACCCAGCGCAGATTAAGAGGCGACTTAATTCAAGTGTTCAAAATCATCAAATGACAATATGAACTGTGATAAATATTTCACTATCGACCAATCAAATTAAACATGGGGGAATGGTTGCAAAATTATTGGTTGTTAACTTTTGGAATGGGCTTCCCCGAGATGCCATAGACTGCAGCACCGTTGATTATCTTAAACTTCGCCTAGACAAACACCTTGCCTTAAATCCACGACTAACTGCATTTGTAAATTAATACATTTTTTTTCCCCATACCCACTCTAAACCACTGTTTGGACACTTGACCATCAGTGTTTTGGAGGGAAAGCAGCCTTGAGGGGTCGCTGGACCTGTTTTTGCTTGATTTCCTTTGTACTGGTGCAATACAAACAGACTCAAATTAACCCCAGCCAAATCCACTGCAACCCTCCTCAAAAGCTGGACAGCCGAATACAAAAACACCATAAATAACACCCCCCTAACACTAACACACACACACACACACACACACACAAAATCCTGTGAGTAACATGATACTCTAATGCCATTCAGACAACATATCACAAACCATAGACTACAGTAGATCTGGACTGGACACGAAAATGGAACTTTGCAGTCGGGACCCTAAATCGAAGAACGAACCCCCCAAATTCGAACCTCGAAACTGCGAAAATATAACATTTTCGCGGTTTCAAGGTTCGAACTTGGGGGTTCATTTTCCGATTTTGGGTACCTTACTGCAAAGTTCCATTTTCGTGTCCAGTCCAGATCTACTGTAGTCTATGCACAAACATAAACAATATACCGACACCCAGACTTAATGCCCTCAGGTCACTTGCCCACACAGCATTTGGACATAACAAAGAAATTGCCACCACAGTATACAAACAATACACAAGATCAGTAATGGAATAGGCAAGCCCTACCTGGGCCTCTAACGTAGCTGAAGCACACCACAAGAATTTGCAGACCATTCAAAACATAGCCCTAAAAATCATCACACGCTGCACAGCTACTACACCTACATATCACCTACATCAAGAACCCAAAGTCCTCGAAGTCAAAGACCACCCAGACATGAGAAGCACTCAATTCCTGGGTGAAGCCTCCACAAACCAACACCATCCTCTATACTACAGGGCAGCACACCCGCAGTCACCAAGGACTATCAACACAACACCCAACACAATATCACACACAAATACCGTCATCTTTCCCTCCCTGCCCACCCCAAACCAGCTTCCAGAAGCACATCCATACGCATATATCTCGCCCGTTCCATCCAATCACTCAACGACAACACGCAGCTGCAGGCACGACCTCCCGAAATACATCCTTCCGAATCCTCCATTCCTCGCGAGGACAGAGTCCTCCTGGACAGGTTGAGATGTGGGCACCATACAGGTCTTCTGAGCTATCAAAAGAGACTGGATGGCTCCGTCGACGACACCTACCCAGGATGTAACACAGCACCCCATACCATTAAATACATGGCCATTGCCTTCCTTAGGGACTCGGAGCTGTTCGGCCAGGCAGCCTAGAAAACAACAATAACACTATTGTAAAGTATTGATCTGGGGAGAGAAAAGTAAACCTCGATATTCAAAGTCATATTTATTTGTTAAATAATTAAAACGATATCATCAAGGGTTTAATCTAATGTAGGCATTATTTATGTCGCTACAGCGGCAGCATTGGCTTTCAGATTTTGATACTAGGATATGACAATGACTATTTTCTAAATATACCCAAACAAAGCATATGATATTTTTGTAAGTGTAGTTGCACTTCAGTGTGAAATAAAGTGTATAATTTGTCCGGAATAAAGGGTACACAATAACACATTTTAGTGATCTCAATAATATTTTCGTGTCAAGAATTGAATGCCCAGCAGTTTAGTTTGCATACCAAAATTATTTTAAATTCGTATACAGCTGCATATAGACGTAAGCCCTTCGGACCCAAGGTTTTGTGTGGCTCTATAAAGGGGAGCCGTGCGAGGGGTCATTATTATAAACATGGAGCGAGATAGGGACGAGTTACATATATGATGCCAGGCGATAAATGTATTTGTGTGTGAGAGTGAGTGAGAGGGAGGTACATAGATAGACAGACAGCACAGTTCGTGTGGTCCCTACTAGGCAGTCCGGACTTAATTCTAACATAGAATTTGCTACTGAGTGGAAGGTAAAGACAACAAAGCAAAAGGCTCTCTTCCCACCCACCACTGCTTCGGACATTGGATTGGCATAACATTTACGTGGGACAATAGCCACCAGCAGAATTAAACAATATCTACTGGGAAATACAATTAGTATGGAACGAAAACGGATGTCTAGTATCCTTTTGAATGCGTCAGTTGTATTGCATTGTAACACTCTCTGGACATTTGTTTCACTTGTTGACCACACTGTAGGTGAACAAATGCTTTGTGACATCGATATTCGCCTTCCTGGTTATAAAATTAATTATATCTCCGAGAGTTGATGAACTATTATTGATTTTGAACATTGATTCATCAATTTGGTCAAAGCCCTTTAATATCTTGAAACGCTGTATCAATTGATCTTGCAATTTTCTGTTCTTCAGTTAAAAAAAGTTTGTATTGTTATTATTATTTCGTGATATGATGTATTTCTTAATGATGGTATCAACTTTGTCGCTCTATGAAGCACTGACTTTTGAATGTCGTTGTTCAGATACGGAGACCAAAATGGCATGACATATTTCATATTGGGCCTCACTATGCTATAAAATAACGAAACTATAATATTTTCATTTTTATAGGTAACATTTATTTAAATATATCCCAATACTCCATTGGCCTTGTTCGCAGCAGATGCACTTTAATCTGAGGACTTTAGGTTTTCAGATAATAGAACCCCCAGGTATTTAACTAATACGGTTGTTTTCATTGGTTGACCTTTCATATTGTATATATATATATATATGTTTTATTATACAATTGTAAGACCTAACATTTGCCAACATTGAAAGGCATCTGCCGTTTTAATAAGAACATAAGAAAATGGGAGTCTGCAGAAAGCCGATTGGCCCAAACAAGGCAGATCCCTCTCACACTTAACCCTAATTATAAGGCCTAATCATAAGGCCTTATAATCTGGGCTTATAAAATCCTGGTCACCAACACCATTAGGACTGACCTCACCGAACGGTCAGAGGTCAGAAAACGGGGGTCTACAGAGCGCCGATTGGCCCACACCTGACAGATCCCCCTCACACCCAACCCATCTCGTCCATATGCCTATCTAATTTTATCTTAAAGCTCCCTATCGTTCTTGATCCCACTATAGCACTTGGTACCCTATTCCACCTATCTACAACTCTGTTACCAAACCAATATTTGCCTATATCCTTTCTGGAACGAATTTGATCTAATTTGAAACCATTTGTTCGAGTTCTTTCGCCATCACTGAGCTTTAGTACAATTGTCATGTCCCCTTTATTTATCCCACTAACCCACTTGAACACCTCTATCATATCCCCTTAACTCTGCGTCTCTCTAACGAATGTAAGCCTAATTTCTTCAACCTTTTTTCATACGGAAGATTTCTAATATTATGGATCATTTGTGTCATTCTACGTTGTACTCTCTCCAATGAATTTATTTCCATTCTGTAATAAGGACACCAATATTGAACAGCATAATCCATATGGGGTCTCACTAATGACAAGTACAGTTTTAAGATAACATCAGCAGTTCTGTTATTCACACTTCTAGAGATGAACCCGAGAATCCTGTTTGCCTTGTTACGAACGCTTATACACTGTTTTCTAGGCTTCAAATAATTGCTAACAAACACACATCTTTTCTCACAATCTGAGTTTTCTAATTCCATATTAGCTAGTGTATATTTAACATTTGTATGCATCTTCCCTATCTTTAATACCTTGCATTTGTCATTGTTAAACTTCATCTGCCAATTTACTGACCATTCGTGTAAGGTATGTGACGTTAACCACTCCGTTAGAACCGCATGGCTTGTCCTACAGTGACTCGCTAGGATCGCCAGGGCAGTGGATGGGGCTACAGTTTATGTATTAGAGTGTGCTTTATTTCATATGAAAGCTCGTGTCATGGGCAGTCCAGAAAGGCTCTTTGTTTTCGCCCATGTCAAGGCTTTATATATTTAATTGTAAAGTATATGTTTTGTCATTAACTAGTAATGATAGGATCTGGGAGAGAGAGAGGGAGTAGAACAGAGTGAGAGGGGGCGCGCAGTGTTTTTTGTCCCGCTCGATGACGTCACGGCTGGCTGCCTCGCGGGGGTTGGTGGAGGGAGGTCCTTACCATGCTGTGAGCTCTTGTTAGTGGCCAGATCACTTGTAACCGTTTTTTTCCCACGCGGCTCGAGCTAGTGCGAGTATAATATATTATATACTGGTTCCTCGCCACTCTCTCCCTCAGATCTGGTTTCTAGAACACACTCATCTTTTTTCCCTTGCTATCTGTCCCCACTCCGTTCCTGAGAATCTTTTCCTCTGCCTATCTCTCTCATTCTCCATATCTTTCACCACCTCTTTATTAACAGTATATCCCCTCTGGTTAACTCTGCAAAATCAGCTTCATGCTGGCCAGTTGTATTGTGTGTTGAGGTCTGATATAACCTGTGTATGTTAGTTGTTAAGATAAGTGGATCACGAAGCATTGGTTGGCTTTCATATTGCCGCTTCCTATAATTATTAGTGTTCTGCTGGATTAGATAATGCTAGACTACGAGTCTGATATTAAAGGTATAGTTTCCTATGAGTGCTGGCTTCAGTTAAAAGCGGCACGACATACCTGAGAACTGGAGTTGATTGAGTAAATTCTAGTCTGTGTGCCATTGAGAGTAGAGCATGCACGAATGAGGGCTTTTTGCCTATACCATTCTGCACTGTTCTAGTCTCGATTGTTTGTCTTTGAGGTACGCCAGGAGAACGCTTAATACTTCGGTATTAAGGTTTCTCAAGAGAGCTACCCTTCATTATAACGTAATATTTGACGCACAGACTTGAGATTTGCACTAGGCTATGCAGCATGCCATGCGCACCAGTATCTCGTATCATTGACTCTAGCTAGACTTTATCAGTCACAGTAGACATTAAGTGTATTAACCTAATTACTCTTTTTATGCATACCCATTTATGATTACACAAGCATTTCGCAGCCTAGTTTGATGTATTGAGACACAAACGACATAGGAATATTGCATTGTGGCGATTATTATTAGTGTTGTAGTGTTTAGGATATTCTTGGCTCCGACGGCATTATATATTCTGCCTTTTTGTGTGCATAGCCTGCACGAGCATTGTTCCGCTGCCTGTCTTTTTGGGTTCCATTTCCGATAAGAGCATCTTTATAACATCTAACATTTAAAGAAGATTCCTTGTTAGTGTTGAAGGACTTTAGTGCACTTTCTTTCATGCAGGAGTGCCTGACATTTATTGATTAAAGTAACGTAAGCTGTAACTTCTCTTACCACCTTACTTTGTATACCATAACCAAGCACCTTCGGTTATAGGTAGTAATAGGCTGTTTTCACATAACATTAAGCCTAGAGTAGACGCACATTTATTGAGAGTTTGATAGCCTATTAATGCATATAGAACTCTGTAGAGTATTTGTGTTCTTTGTTCACTGGGAATATACTTCAGAGGTTGGAGCTAGCGCTTTCCGTTGTAACATTTATGCCATTACTAGTCCAATGAATAAGAGCCCTGATATATTTGAACCCCAGTCGTAACAGGTATCTAGATCCCTTTGGAGGCCCACTATATATCTATCTGAATAAATTGTTCTCCCCATTTTGGTATCGTCTGCAAATGTACTTATCCTACTAGTTATACCTAAAATCAAGGTCATTTATAACAAACAACAGAGGACCTAATACAGATCTCTGGGGGACACCACTGTTGACTGCTCCCCATTCTGACTTGGTACCATTTATGCAGACTCTCTGCTTCTTACCAATTAGCCATGCCCTAATCCATCCCAACAACGCCCCACCTATTCCATGACCCTCAACCTTTCTCAACAATCTCGCATGAGGGACTGTCGAAAGCTTTACTGAAATCTAAATATATTATATCATATGACTTGTCATTATCTACTGCTTCATATACCTCTGAAGAAAAAAAACTAAGCAAATTAGTAAGGCAAGAACGTCTCTGAGTGAATCCATGCTGAGAAGAATTTATTAAATTAAATTTTTCTAAGTGGTTTCTAATTTGACTAGCAATAATTGACTCGAGTAGCCTTCCTATGATTGATGCGAGACTAATGGGACGGTAATTGGATGCTATTGATTTATCACTTTGTGAAGATCGGAACTACACTTGCAAGCTTCCAAGCTTCTGGAACTAAGCCTGTCTCTAATGACTTGTTAAATAGAAATGTTAATGGGTAACTTAACTCATCTCTGCATGCTTTTAATACTCTAGCATATACCTCATCAGGACCAGGCGATTTATGAGGTTTCAGTCTGTCAATTTCCTTAAGCACATCATTTCTATTTCTAGTAAACATACTTTACCTATATTCTATAGTATCGCTATATACCTTACGGGCTTCTGGAAACTGTGCCAAATTTCCATTAGTGGAAACTGAAAGAAATTGACTATTTAATGTACTGCACATTTATAAATAATTTGCTTTCATTTCTCCTATCAAAGTTTTATTTCTCCTATCAAAGTTTTAAGGGGACCAATTACATCTCTAGCCTTGGATTTGTATAGTTGGTAAAAAGCTTTAGGATTATTTTTTGAGTCATTGGCAACCTTGATTTCATAATTTCTTTTTTCTTTCCTAACCCTTTGGCGCACCTATAGTTTCCAATCAAAGTTTTTCCCACTCCCAAAGTATATCTCAGCTCACTCAGAGCCAGTTTTGTGCCCGGCGATAATTTGATTCTGTGACGTTTTTATCCACCAAAAAATAATTGTATTTGGATTAATGAGGTACCATCGGCTTCGTTATTGATTGAACTTCAAGATAAGCGAATAAAAACATAGAATAAATACAAAACAACCACATTGGGGCACTCCGAAATAAGAATTGTAAACAAAAAAGTAAATACATTATCTCCAACTCGCGCTAGCTCAAACTTTTGCCCGCACCATTTTTGATTTGCATACATATATGGAAGCGGAATTTAATGAGGATTCCACTGGTAACTTCAGAATTACTATAAACCAAACAGTTACTGAGATACACAAATAAATGTGAAAGTATCGAAACGCAGACTGAGCTGTACTCTGCTCCCTTCCCAGCCAGCCGTGAGTAAACGGTTAAACTGAGGGGGTTGCCAATTGTACCCATTGAATTAGATTTAATACTTAATATCAGTGCCAAATATGACGCGCGTCAGACGAAAACTTAATTTTTGGCGAATATTTTTAAGTTTAATGACTTAACGAGTCATCGTGCGCCTAGGAAAAAAATACCTAATGACTCTGAACGAGTCATCGTGCGCCAAAGGTATCCTTTTTTACCTGTCTTGATAGATTCTGATAGTAAGCAAGTAGGTGAATTTCGCCTTTCTTAATTTTTCTTTATATTCCTCTCTTTTTTTCCTAGAAAATCTAATAGTCTATTATTCATCCATTAGGGTTGGTTCTGTGTTGATCTAAATTTTCTTTTGGAGATATATTTATTTTGCGCATTGAATACCGGCTTGATAAAATTATCGTATGTCTCTACCAAGTTTGAAGTCTCTTCCTGACTTATGCGGACAGGTTCCTGGGAAGGGGTACACTCATCTGGACATCTGGACACTTGGATCGACTTATTTTGTTGACCATAGGGTCCGCTAATAAGGCTCTTCTTAACCCACCATAATTGGCTTTTTTGAAGTTGGGTATTAATGTCTTATTCTCTCTGGTATTACCTTTCCATTGTATATTAAAATACACAGAATTTTGGTCGCTATTTCCTAGGTGGTCTCCAATCTCTACATTATTTATATTATGTTCATCGTTACTGAAAACTAAATCTAGAATAGTATTACCTCTAGTCGGCGTATCTATGAATTGAAATACAAAACTATCTTGTACTACCTCAATGAACTCTTCGGAATCAGAGTCTCCTATTTGATGCTGCCAATCAATATTCGGAAAATTAAAATCGCCCATAATGCACACATTGCTAAACCTTGATGCCATTTTAATTTCCTCCCATAATGATGTTCAGTCATTTTTACTCATATTTGGCGGTCTATACAGAACTCCAATAACTATGGTCTCACTACCGTCGTTAACCTCTACCTAAACACTTTCATTATCATTATTTAGTCTAATACCGGATTTAATACAGCTTTTTAATGTACTCCACACCTCCCTGGGGGAGGTGTGGTGGAGTGGTCTTGCCACTTGCCTGGTAATCCAAAGGTCCCGGGTTCAAATCCTGATGTATCAATGGGAAGATATTATTGGGATGGAATTTGTGCTGTACCTGGTATCAGTGCATTACCACAAGCCCATCGAAACGTCAATAAAATACCCTCATTGTTCCCTGATTAAATAGCACTGTATGAATATTCCCATATTCAAAATATGCTATAGGGGTGCAATGCCTGGTGAGTTATCTGCTCAACAGGTGGCGTTGTGTGTGTGTAAGTGTGAGAGTCCGAGTGTAGGAGGTGAAACAGTGAAGCACGGGAACGAGATGGCTTCAGAGATGGGGTCGTTTCGGGCCATGAGTGAGCACCGTGCCTCATGTGAAGGCAAGATGGCAGGTGCTCGTTGTACTCTACGTGCTTCACATGTCTCACTCCCTAGACTGGAACAAGACCTCACGGGCTTCACTGTTCATTGTAAAGCGGTGAATGTTAAGGCTCTCAGCCTATGCCCGAGAGGAAGTAAGTTGGAATATAGAAAAAAAAAAAAAAACAAAAAAAAAAAAAACACTGCTATACCACCGCCCCTCCTACTTGTTCGGTCATATTTAAACAAGCTATATCCTGGTATATCAAATTCTGCTAAAAAATGCCTTAATTCTGTATTAATCCACGTTTCAGTTAGCGCTATTATGTCTATATTTAATGACCGCGTAACTATTTTAATTAAATCCGATTGCAGCTTATTTGTCTTTATTTACATCGGAGTTTAAAAAAAAAAATGGCAAATTTGCTAAATTAATATTTTAGTTTAGTATTTACTAAGGACAAATAATGTTAAGTTATGTTTTGGAATATATATATATTGTTACGGCTGGATCGGCAATACATATTCGGGATTCTTGATCGTAGGACAGAAATGGCTTATGTGACAACGACACGCTCGATTCCAGTCCCAAATACTATATGCTCCAGACAACAAAAGCACCAACGCCCTACAGAGTTATCGTCTATGGTAACGAGGTACCTTAACTCGGCGAAAGTGTACAACAGGGGTAGGCTATGAGGCTAAACTCCCTCAGACATTTATAGGTTACGTTATGACTAAAGAAATGCAATCTCAAGAAACTACGTTAATATTAAGCCTCTAATAATGTAGAATAGAAGCAGGCTAAAGGTATGACAGTGAAATGCTAAATGACAAATGTACACGCCTACTTGAAAGCGCGTGCACTAGAATAACTGTCCCCTACTAACATGCACTAGCATGTAGCATACAAGATGTTCATGATCCAGTAGATACCTAATAATACACATGGAAGGAACATAAATAGTAGTCACTTATTATAATAATGAATCTATACTTGGAATAACTAAAAGGTTGCAGGCAACAGTACTGCGCCGGTAGCCTACTACCGCATAGGCTACTTCGCTTCTCTCACTCTGTCTCCCCTCTGAGTCCGTATGCGCCCTACGCAACGGAACTCCGGACACAGCAGCAAAACGACAGTGCAGTTAATTGATACATGAAAGTATTAATAGTGTTGTCTTGTGTGTGAGTAATGTGTATTGTAAAGTGTTATATACATAAACTTAAAGAGAGCTGCAATGCATAGTAAAATAAAGATATCACCCACTCATCATCCCCATGTGTTCTAGCTAGCAGGCAAAGTCACAGGAACAACGAGTCCCAGCACCGAAAGCGAGAACCCAGGAAAAGACTGCAGAGAACACAAGGAAAGATAAATTACGTTACTCTACTATACCGGCACTACGAGCGAGCTGTAGTCTCTGGTACTGCACTCGCTCCTGGCTCGGTAGGCAAATCAAGGCTAAGTCCTCGCCCCTCTACAGACAACTCCTGGGCATGGTCGGGCTCTTACACATGGCACTAGTCTAGTCACAAATTGGATGATGAGCTGGGCATATAACTCGTGAACATGTAGAACGTTCACCAACTATCCTCATCAAGAAGATCGCTGTTCACATTAACCCCTTAAATCTAATACATGTAAATATATGCTTGTCCTAAGAGTAATACGAGAGGTGAGTGCTGAAACTCCTTTAGGACCTCAAGGGAAGGGTATGCATTTAAATAGAGAGAAGAATGAAATGAGAGTAATGTCGTCAGAGAGAAAGAGTGCAACCGTGAGAAATTGGGAGAGAGGGCAAGGGATGTTAGAATCTCAAAGGTTCTAGGCAACCTGGTCATGGAACACACAGCGAGCCTCCAGGCAATGTGCAGCACGACAACATGGGCAGCCCAGGCAGCATAGGCAGGCGGCAATGGACTACCAACCCTGTCGCACCTAGCTATAAGCGCAGGGCTGCCAACCGGTCCATACGTCTGGCAACCACCCCCCCGGCAGCGTGGCGCATTGCTACCCTCTCGCTCTGAAGTCTAACTCACTCTCTCTCTCTGAATTCCTATTGTCTTATCTATCAACTTCTCTATTGATACTACATATTAAATGGAAGGTCTCGACATGGCTCAAAACAAAACCCACCACTGGTTAGCACATGACGAGACCTTTGCAGAGATACAAAGAACATAGTTATACGTTGTCACACTCAATATAAGCAGCCAGCACGGCACAGCGGCACCGCACCGCGGCGGCACAGTGGAGTACCAAGGAGTACAATCAGGTTAAGTTGCCACGCACTGGGTGCGTCACAGCCCCCCCAAGATTTTAGATAATCGACCTTAGAAGCATTATCAAAATCTGACAGGCAACCAACCGACCTGCTACCCTTAGCTGCCACTAATTGCAAAAGGTGCACAACAACTGAAGTGTGAATTATACATAAAACACAATATCGCATGCATCATGCTACAACAATAAAGACTTACAAAACTAAAAAAAAAAATTCTCGTTTATTTTATTGTTTTATAATCTTTTTGGACGGCGTTATGATAGCCTAATTTTACTCCTGCTCAACCCACACACCGTGCACGACTATCCTGGATCATCAACCCTTGATAGACAATCTGCTATCACGTTCTCACTCCCGGCAATATGCTGAATGTTGAGATTATACTCTTGGAGCATTAGGGACCACCTGGTCAACCGCATATTCCGATTGTGAAACTGATTTAGGAATTTCAAGGGATGATGCTCCGTATAAATCGTCACTACCGGGCCGTAGGCTGGAACATAAACTTCGAAATGTTTGAGCGACAAAACGATAGCAAGAAGCTCCTTCTCTATAGTCGAGTAATTCCTTTGTGCCGAATTAAACTTGCGAGAAAAGAAGCTCACTGGGTGTTCCAAGCCCTCGGAATCAGTCTGCAGTAACACTGCCCCGGCACCCACACCGCTGGCATCAGTCGCCAGCTGAAAACTCCTGGAGAAGTCTGGGGCTCTCAAAATCGGATGTGTACACAGCAGGTGCTTGACTAGTTCGAAAGCCCTCTTGACACTCCGCAGCCCAACAGAACTTCACTGACTTCGACAGTAGATCAGTTAACGGTGCTAAGACAGTAGAGTATCCCCGGATGAAGCGCCTATAATAGCCTATCATACCTAGGAACCGCATGACCTGGCGCTTAGTGGTGGGCCTGGGAAACATATTGATAGCCTGTATCTTGCTCAGGGGGGGGCACACCCGGCCTAACCCGACCACGAAGCCAAGATACTGCACAGTAGCCTTTACAAACTCGCACTTCCTCAGGTTCACCACCAGCCCAGCATCGTGCAACTTCCCAAACAGGGTCTCTAAGTGCCTTAGGTGATTTTCAAAATTGTCATCATACACTATCACGTCATCAAGGTAGACCGTGCAGTTAGGGATTTCGTCACAAATATCGTTCATCAGGTTCTGAAACGTGGCAGGTGCGTTCTTAAGCCCATAAGGCATTACGTTACATTGGTAGGTCTTGCCATCTACCACAAAACCACAAACTTGCTTAGCTCGGTCCGACAGGGGTACTTGCCAGTAGCCTTTTACAAGATCAATTTTAGTAAGGTACTTTGCATTCCCTATCTTGTCCACGCTGTCGTCAACTCGAGGCAAAGGGTAAGGGTTGGTAGTGGTCAAGCCATTTAGCCTACGAAAATCTATGCAGAACCGCACCTTGCCGTCAGGTTTTGGCTGCAACGTGACGGGTGATGTCCACTTCACATAACCTTCAGTGATCATCCCTCTCTCAACCATGTACTTTAACTCCTCCCGTAAAGCTGGCAACTTTACCGGGGGCACACGGTAGGGCACTGACTTGAAGGGCACATTATCACCGACGTCCACGTCGTGCGTTACCTGAGTAGTGAGAACTGGGTGTTCGGCGAAAACAGAGGGGTATGACCTGAACAGGCCTAGGACAGCAGCACCCTGGTGCTCAGGCAGGTGACTTACAGCTTGCCTAGCCTCTTGTTCAGTATTCCCCGCCCACTGTTCCGCGGAAATGACAGTCCCAGCTATCCTCCTCAGCAGCATGACTGTCCCCACCTCCTTCTCCACCCTGGCCGCTGCAGGCCAGCACAGGGACAGTGAGAGGCTCTGAGGGGCGTCTCACATACTCTTTCATGAGGTTAACATGACATAACTGATGTTTTTTTCTACGGTCAGGTGTTGCAACGAGATAATCAAGGTCGGACAGTTTCTTAGCCACCACATACGGCCCAATAAACTTGGCAGAAAGGGGGTGTCCAGGCAAAGGTAAAAGCAACATTACCTCCTGACCCACCGAAAACTCCCGAAGCTTCACCTTGGCGTCATCCTGGTGCTTCATGACCGCCTGTGCATTAACCAAGTTATTACCTGCCGCTGCCATGCAACCTATAAGTCTCTCCCGGCTCTCAAGGATATATTTAAGTACAGACCCCGGCTTCTCTTCGCCCTCCCAGATCTCTTTCACCATACTTAAAGGTCCTCTCACATTATGGCCAAAGACTAGTTGATTTGGACTGAACCCCAGGCTCTCTCCTGGGACTTCACGTGCAGCGAACAGAACATACGGCAGACCCAAATCCCAATCAGTGTCATGTTCTGCACAGTAACAGCGTAGCATACTCTTCAGGGTCGAGTGCCACCGCTCCAAGACTCCCTGACTCTCGGGATGGTAGGCTGACGACACTACAGAACATATACCGTGCAACTGAAGGGTTTGCTTGAACAATTTGGATGTAAAATTGCTCCCCTGGTCTGACTGCACCTCACGTGGAAATCCATAACGGGAACAGAACAATAATAAGTTTTTAACAACTGCCTTTGCCGAGCCGTTTCTCATGGGGTATGCGTCCGGGTATCTCGTAGCCACATCCATGATTGTCAACAGGAATTTATTGCCACTACTAGTAGGCGGGAAAGGGCCAACCAAATCTACTACAACTTTGCTGAACGGAGGCCCGGTGACAGGTATGGGAAACAAAGGTGCCTTCGGGATTGTCTGGTTAGGCTTCCCCGTTGTCTGGCAGGTCGCACACCCAGCCACCCATGCACAGACATCAGCCTTGACCCCAGGCCACCAGAAAAACCTGCCCAATGCCGCCAATGTTTTTGTTACCCCCAAATGACCCGCCACCGGCACATCATGCGCCAGACACAATAAGGACTCTCTATACTTATTTGGAACAACCACCTGGTCTACTACCCTCGCACCGCCCTCCCACTTCGATTTGGGGTCTAGAAATCTGCGGTACAATATCCTGTTGAGCCTAAAGAAATCTCCCGGCTTCGCATCCCCATCTTCCTCCAACTCTATGGCACCATTGCTATAACGAGCTAGGCTAGCGTCTTGCAGCTGCTGCTCACTAATGTCCCTGGGCGTCAATGCATCAAGATGGTTTTGTAATAAGACATTACCCCGGCTAGTAGGCTCTACTGCCTTAGTGGCTCTCGCTACAGCTCTTGCCTCACGCGAAGTCTTACCCAACTCTGCCTTGTTACACACCATATCTGGGCCAGAGTCAACTCCCGTGTTTATTATAGGTCCAAGTACCGAATCACCGAGAAGTGCAGCAGAATCAATGTCCCTTTTCCTGCCCTTAGCAACCTTCTCCTGATCCTTCCTCCACTGTCCCCGAGGTTGAGTGCTAGGCTGTGCAGGAGCCGCAGAGCGAGATCGGGTTACCACACAGGCCATCTTATCCTGTTGGCACCTCCCAACCCATTCCCGATTCTCACCATCCACGTCGGCCGCCCTCTCGGCAACGACTAAGGGTGGAGTCCCGGAAGTGGGCACCGCAAAGTCGTTGCCGAGAAGAAGGTCGACGCCCTCAACTGGCAAACACTCAACGATCCCTACATCCAGCTCCCTGCACACCTCTCCCACTCTCAACTCCAACCTCACAAGTGGGTATGACCTCGTAGCATTTATACCCTGCACCACAACAACTCTGGCCGCATTTATCGGTTTCCCTGTGAAGTTCCTCAACAAAGTTTGCGAAGCCCCCGTATCCCTCAGCAAGTCAACCCTCCGTAGTTCACTCCCCCAGCTCACAAACCCGTGCCCCCGATGGCTACAGAAAGTGTCCCGGACAGGTGTCGAGCCTTCCGTACGCTTCTTTACCGCGTGTGCCTCAGCTGCTGACAACCTACCCCGGGCAGTTGCTGCAGCCTTCAGAGACACACCGATACTGTGAACCAATGACACCGGCTTAGCGGGAGTGTTACTAGGGCACTCACGTGAATAATGGCCTAGCTTCTGACATTTGTAACATTTCACATCCCCAATGGGCTTCTTCCCTTGTGCGGGCGAAGAAGGGGCCTGACCTTTAGTAAACGGGAGAGGCTTGTGTTTGTAGGTGTTATTAGGTGCAATGCATTTAGTGTGGTTATGTGTGTCATAGGATTTGTTATTATCGAAAACTCTGGTGGGTGGGGTATAGCGCCCCTTCTGCCCTGACTCAGCCCTCTGAGCGGCACCGCAACCACGAATCAATGATAATCTGAGGTCTGCCATCTTGGCAGCCTCCTCTACTGTCTTGGGACATTTTTCCTTAATGTTCAGCGTTAGATCGGTTCCAGTACATTTGTAAAACTGTTCCAGATAGAAAAGTTGCTTAATTTCCTCAGCCGACTCTGCGTGCTCGGACCGAAACCAGTTATTACCTGCATCTGTTAAGTCCCGTGCGTGCTCCATAAAACTGACGTCGCTCTTCTTATTCACGCCACGGAACTTCAATCTATAAGTTTCGGGTTGCAGTTCGTAGGCCCGGAGCACAGCCTCCTTCACCAGTCCATACACTACACTCTCGTCCAGTGACAGTGCATCGTAGGCTTTCAACCCCTTACCCACTAGACGTGATGAAACTAATGCTGCCCATTTAACCTCCGGCCAGTCATACTCACGACACTTCTTTTCGAAACGAGCAAAAAACTCAGTCACTGCTGTCTCATCAAATGCGGGTACTAACTTAATTAAATGCGAAAGTGAGTCTGTAACCCGGTGCCCACCACCGAGATGACGCCCCGTGGTCTCTACTCTAGACTTCTCGACATCCATTTCAGCCTGGTACCTGGTTGCATCCTGATTGGCTTGGATTCTAGCAACCTCTATGCGTTCTATACTAGCCTGTTGTATCTGAGTCTCCTGCAGCTTAATCCGTTCTATACTAGCCTGTTGTATCTGAGTCTCCTGCAGCTTAAACTTAGCTAGTTCTAGCTGAAATAACATCTCAGGAGACAGGCCTGGGGGGGGAGAGCACAAAATGGGGGATCCACACCGAGACGTGTTTACGGGTAAGCCAGCTTGCCCTTGAGAACCCTCCTGCTGCATCGTGCTAAGACTCGCTGGCTGAGGGCCCAGCTCAGGGGTAGAGTGGAATGGAGGCTTGGAGGGAACCCCCCAAGACCCCACTCCACCCACCGCCCCATCGCCATCACCCAACAAACATGCCACCAAATTCTTCTTGGGCCAACTGTCAGGACAGTCCCGCCCCAAAACCGTGGCTAAACAGCGAAGACTGTAACAATCAATAGCCTGCAGGCGCTGTTCGGTCAAAGGTGTCTGCAAAAATGCCCGGGCATCCCTCTCTCCACTTATAACACTCCCCTCCCTAAACATCTGTTGTACTTGCTGGTTACTAGGCTGTACCGTGTTATCCTCCCCCGTAAATGATGAGTCATTAGACATAGTGCTGGTTATACAATTGCTGTTCATAAAAAAAAAGAAGTGCTTATTACTAATTGCAGTCTCGACTCACAAAATGTTAAAGATGCTTGAATGACTCTACTCTAGACACCCCCAACGAAACAATCTGCAAGTCCACCAATACAATAATGACACAATAAAAATTCCTCCAATATGCAAGAAAATTCTAGCCAGCTCTACTAGGTAGCATAGAATAGTTCTCCAAAAAACATGTGATAGGATACTACTGAATCTTGTGCAAGGTCGCCATTTTGTTACGACTGGATCGGCAATACATATTCGGGATTCTTGATCGTAGGACAGAAATGGCTTATGTGACAACGACACGCTCGATTCCAGTCCCAAATACTATATGCTCCAGACAACAAAAGCACCAACGCCCTACAGAGTTATCGTCTATGGTAACGAGGTACCTTAACTCGGCGAAAGTGTACAACAGGGGTAGGCTATGAGGCTAAACTCCCTCAGACATTTATAGGTTACGTTATGACTAAAGAAATGCAATACTCAAGAAACTACGTTAATATTAAGCCTCTAATAATGTAGAATAGAAGCAGGCTAAAGGTATGACAGTGAAATGCTAAATGACAAATGTACACGCCTACTTGAAAGCGCGTGCACTAGAATAACTGTCCCCTACTAACATGCACTAGCATGTAGCATACAAGATGTTCATGATCCAGTAGATACCTAATAATACACATGGAAGGAACATAAATAGTAGTCACTTATTATAATAATGAATCTATACTTGGAATAACTAAAAGGTTGCAGGCAACAGTACTGCGCCGGTAGCCTACTACCGCATAGGCTACTTCGCTTCTCTCACTCTGTCTCCCCTCTGAGTCCGTATGCGCCCTACGCAACGGAACTCCGGACACAGCAGCAAAACGACAGTGCAGTTAATTGATACATGAAAGTATTAATAGTGTTGTCTTGTGTGTGAGTAATGTGTATTGTAAAGTGTTATATACATAAACTTAAAGAGAGCTGCAATGCATAGTAAAATAAAGATATCACCCACTCATCATCCCCATGTGTTCTAGCTAGCAGGCAAAGTCACAGGAACAACGAGTCCCAGCACCGAAAGCGAGAACCCAGGAAAAGACTGCAGAGAACACAAGGAAAGATAAATTACGTTACTCTACTATACCGGCACTACGAGCGAGCTGTAGTCTCTGGTACTGCACTCGCTCCTGGCTCGGTAGGCAAATCAAGGCTAAGTCCTCGCCCCTCTACAGACAACTCCTGGGCATGGTCGGGCTCTTACACATGGCACTAGTCTAGTCACAAATTGGATGATGAGCTGGGCATATAACTCGTGAACATGTAGAACGTTCACCAACTATCCTCATCAAGAAGATCGCTGTTCACATTAACCCCTTAAATCTAATACATGTAAATATATGCTTGTCCTAAGAGTAATACGAGAGGTGAGTGCTGAAACTCCTTTAGGACCTCAAGGGAAGGGTATGCATTTAAATAGAGAGAAGAATGAAATGAGAGTAATGTCGTCAGAGAGAAAGAGTGCAACCGTGAGAAATTGGGAGAGAGGGCAAGGGATGTTAGAATCTCAAAGGTTCTAGGCAACCTGATCATGGAACACACAGCGAGCCTCCAGGCAATGTGCAGCACGACAACATGGGCAGCCCAGGCAGCATAGGCAGGCGGCAATGGACTACCAACCCTGTCGCACCTAGCTATAAGCGCAGGGCTGCCAACCGGTCCATACGTCTGGCAACCACCCCCCCGGCAGCGTGGCGCATTGCTACCCTCTCGCTCTGAAGTCTAACTCACTCTCTCTCTCTGAATTCCTATTGTCTTATCTATCAACTTCTCTATTGATACTACATATTAAATGGAAGGTCTCGACATGGCTCAAAACAAAACCCACCACTGGTTAGCACATGACGAGACCTTTGCAGAGATACAAAGAACATAGTTATACGTTGTCACACTCAATATAAGCAGCCAGCACGGCACAGCGGCACAGCGGCACAGCGGCACCGCGGCGGCACAGTGGAGTACCAAGGAGTACAATCAGGTTAAGTTGCCACGCACTGGGTGCGTCACAATATATATATATATATATATATATTTTTTTTTTTGAGACAATGAACGGAGGAAGGAAAAACACATAAAACAAAAAGGTCCATGTGCCTAAAGGCATCCTCCATTCATAAAATGTTTGTAACAACTGGATTTAAACATTTGTAGATTGTAAGTTTGTGGAAAGCAATTCGAGGGAAGTGAATTCCAAAGAGTAGTAGCTCTGGGGATAAATGAATTCTGATAAGCAGAAGTTCTGCATTGTGGAGGAGAAAGTGTAAATTCATGGGCGCTCTCAGCTGCCCTAGTTCTACGGGGAAAGATGTGGAGAGGCGGCACAATTGAAGCAAGTTCCTCGGAACAATTGCTGTGAAAATATCTGTAGAATAATGCAAGGGATGCAAAGTTTCTTCGTATGGATAATGTAGGAAGGTCCTGTGTGATTGCAGGGTTATTGATTAATCTAATAGCTTTATTTTGAATTTTGTCCAACTGCCTCAATGCAACCACTCCACTTCCACCCCACAGAGGTGAACAGTGATCCATCTGAGAACGCACATGACTTTTATATATTACGGCCAACTGCTCGCCAGTGAAGAATTCTCGAACTCTGTACAGGAGTCCCAGTTTTTTAGAGGCATTCTTAGCAATGCTTCTAACATAATGTGTCTAGCTCAAGTTAGTAGTTAATGTTACACCGAGAATGTCAATACTAGGGGAAGTGGGAATATTTAAATCATTAAAAAATATATGGGAGTCAGTGAGATTCTGTCGGTTAGAAAATTGAATGTACTTGGTTTTCTGTGCATTAAAGGAAACTAGATTCTCTTGTCCCCATTCATTAATTCTAGAAAGGTCCTGGTTCAGAGAAATTGCAGTGTTTATTTTTGAATTTATAAGATCGGGTTGGGTGAAAGAATTGGTAAATGTGAAGGAACTGTGGAGTCATCTGCGTAGGAATGTATTGGATTAAGAGTGGTAGATATGAGATCATTGATATGAATGAGGAACAGAGTTGGGGCCAAAACTGATCCCTGGGGAACACCAGCATTTATTGAGTGAAATTGAGAATAAAGGCCATCTACCATTACACGTATTTTTCTGTTATGAAGATAAGAAGAAATTAGTGGAACTAATGATGCAAGGCCGTAGTGCGACATCTTCGACAATAAGGATTGATGCCAGACTCTATCAAATGCCTTTGATATATCCAGTGCTATTGTAGGTGTTTCACCATGTTGGTCTGTAGCTTGGTTGATTTGATGCGTAAGAAGGCAAAGAATGTCTGCAGTTGATCGACATCGTCTAAAACCATATTGCCTATCACTGATTAATTGATTATTCTCAAGATGCTTAATTATGTGATTTAATATAATTTCAAAGACTTTGCCAAGAGTGGAAGTTATAGATATTGGTCTGTAGTTTGATGGATCTGAAGAGGCACCTTTTTTAGGAACTGGATGGATGTTTGATTCTTTCTAGGGTACTGGGAAGCATGAGGTATGAGTACACAGACGGAACATGTTTGCCAATACAGGAGCGAGCACCAAGGAGCAATTCTTAAGTACTATTGGAGGAATTTCATCTGGACCAGCAGCCTTATCTACCGAGAGATTCTGCAAAATAGTTGACATGTTTGGTGTGGATCTTAAGTGAGGGAATTTCAGGCGAATTAAAATTAAGTACAGGGACATCTTGATTTATTTCATCTAAGGTTGAGTTGGTGGAGAAAATATCCGCAAGAAGGTTAGCTTTACCTCGTGGGTCACTTACAAGATTGCCAGTCGGAGATTTTAATGGTGGAATGGATGAAGCAGTAGTGAAGTTGGATTTGAATGAGTTTAGAGTAGACCAAAATATTGAGTTATCATTTGGATTATTTAGAAGTTTATTTGCCTGCTTATGGAGAAAGTTTGATTTAGTTAGGTTTAATACAGTTTTGGCATGATTTCGGATGTTTCTAAAGTAATTAAAGGCTTAATGCGTTTTTGATCTTGTGTATGCATTGTAGGCTATTGCTTTTTGTTCAGTTACTCTAGCACAATTATGGTCAAACCATTTAGGTGAATTAGATCTTTTACGGTACTTTTGAAGAGGAATAAAAGTTTCCATTCCAATTTAAAAAAAATCTTGTATGTGGCTCAAGGTAGAGTGTGCATCATTAGAAAAGCAAGAGGTCCAGGGAATATCAATAAAGAAACCTTGAAGACCCTCCCAGTCTGCCCTATCGTAATGCCATTTAGTCACCAAAACAGGTTCAGAGTGGGAAGGTGTGGTAAGTGATAAGACAGGTGGCCTGTATCAGACATTGATCAGAAGATCCAAGCGGGGACCTCACTGTAACATGTCCAGTAGGTGGGAATTAGGATTATCTGGTACACGGGTGGGTTGGTAGACTAGTTGAGCGAGATTAAATGAGTCTGCAAATAGCTCACATTCAAGACCAGCATCATCAGTCCTGGCTGAATGAGCGAGCCATTCAACATTATGGACATTAAAATCACCCAACAGTGATTTCAGAAGAAGCATTTAAGTTGAGGACACGAGTTGGGAGGACAGAGAATCAAAAATACTTTGCTCTGGAGGAGTATTTGGGGAACGGTAGATGCAACATATGTATTTAAATTTACCAGCAGAAATTAATTTGTATATAGAATAATCAAAATAGGGACAATTGAAACTAGTAACCTCCTCCAGGGCAATTTCAGATTTTGCGAAGCAACATACACCACCTTTAGGTCTGAAATTTTGGAGCAGTTGATAACCTGGAAAATTAAATCTAGACGAGTCAGATGTTACTCGAGTCTCTGTCAAAAAAAGGAGAGTAGGGGATTCTGCTTGAAGAAATTGGTGTACAGAATTGATGTTAGAGTGAAGTCCCCTTAGATTACTAAAGAAAAAGAAAAAGCTGCACTGAAAAGCAGTTGTTACGTATCTTGATTTAGAAGTGGTTAAATAAATAAAGACTAGCAAAACAGCTGAAGGCCAAAAGAACGTAAAATATTAAAGTTAGTTATGTTGTCACTTGCTTTCCCTCAGTTGTTGGGACAGTTATCCTTTATACTCCGATACACTTCAATTATATTTAATCAGTACACTATTTAATAATTATGAAAGAGGCTATTAATTATGAATACAAACGTTCGGTATGTAAGCAAAGTTTTAAGACAAGAATATCTCAATTAATCTTGATCATCAAAGTATTAAGAGCTTTTATATATAATTTATTTAAGTTTGTTAACCCTCTAAATATTGTTTTGCTCTTTATATTATCTATTTATTCTTAGTTTATTATTATTAGTCTCCTTTAGTATTTTATCTTATTTATTCTTATTACTGAAAGACATTTGACTAAATAAAAATGGTAAGGAAATATTATAAAGTCACATATAAAAGGATATTATATTTATAAACGTAAATAAGGTATTTTACAATTAATCAAAAATAATAAGCAATTTGAGTTATGATCAGAGTTTCAGGATCGTTTTGCAACGTTCTGATTTCACTAAAGTACAAATTAAAGAATAATAGTCAGGTAAGTATTTAACTTATAAAAGGCTTAATCCTTAATTATGAATGACAATAGCTTTACATCAAGTTAGTTATTTGTTAATATGTAAAGTAGAATATTTAATCACAAATCATCTCTGAATCAAACATTAATTCTAATCACCAAAATTAAACAGTAATTCTAAATATATATCTCCAATTAAATTAAACATAGGATTCTCCAATCCAATCTATTATGATTTCTCCAAGTAAATTAAAAATGATTTCTCCAATCACAAAATCTTAAAGCAAATGAGTAGGTTTTCGACATACCTCTGGTTAATTAATAGTCACAAATAATCCCTAACTAACGTGTAAGAGGTCGCTCCCGGACAAAACTGAACACATAATATACAAGCCTTTGAAGTCGGTCTCGTCTCCCCACCACACTGCTAGTGTTTCCCCAGCTAGAAATGTACTGCTTTTAACCGACCGACCGACCGATGGCTGGAGTAAAGATATAAGCAACTATTACAAATATATATGGGAGGAGTTGGGGAGCATGGGAGTTGAAGATATTTTGGTGAGTGATTGGAGGGTTTGTGGGATTGGTATAAGAACAAGGTAAAGAGAGAAGTTAGAAATAAAGTAGAAGAGTAAAATAGGTTCCGGGCTCAACCAGAATGCTCCATTATTTCTTTACTATACATATATGATATATTAATAGTCGTTTCATTGTAGTCGGTGGTGTGTCATTGTATGCCTGTTTTCACTTCTTAATAATGTATCCTATAATTCGTGGATACGTAGCAATTAGCTCGGTCCAGAACAGCTCAGCTCCTCTTCCTGTTGCCTCTCACTACTCTCACTTCAATATTAAAACCAATGAATATTTATTTAAATCACGTCCTCCCGAACACACCCGAAGAAGCTTGTCCGGCAAAAACAGGCTAGATGCAGTATCGCACCAATTCCCGCCCGACAAGCCTCCCAAAAATGCTGTTCAGAGATTCAGTGTATAAGCGTCCTCCCAAGCACTCCCCCCGACCAAGCCCCCGTCTCTGATCGGCGGGATATTGTATTATCCCACCGGACAGATCACGAGAACCCAGCAGCGGAAAGTGATCAGAGATTCTGCTAACCTAATCTACTCTGTACATAGATAATATTATGCAAACATAGTTACACACAAGATTAGATGGCTGTATATTTCAGATACTTAAAATTCAAGTTCATTAAAACTTTTATTATTTAAAACTTATTCCTAGTTAAAAACTTATGATTAGATGGAGGGCGGCACAAAGAGATGGAAGGAGGTAGTGTCCTGACCGTCGCGGGAAAAAGTCCCGCGACCTTGGTCACGCCCATCCACAGCGGCACTGGCACTTGCCTACGAGTGGTTCAGCCCAACCCAGGAAGTCTGATGGTAGTCCGAGACACCACATTGTTTGGGTTATCTCAGACCACTCATCCACCCACTGCTTTTAACTATCAAATCTCCGGCTTATATATCATTTCTCGGACCAAGCTATCCAATCAGAAGGCAGGAAACAGGTGCCGAAACCAATAAAACAGGCTGCTGGTGTCAGCCATTCACAGACGAGAAGCAGGTGAACTAGGCCCCGTGAGTGGTTGAGGGAGAAGGGGGCTGGTTCCGCCTCGTTCAGTTGTTTCCCCCCAAACTTGGCTAGTTTCTCAGTCTCTCTGGTCACGTAAGCAAGGCGAGTTGTTGCCACGAGGTAATTGTAAAGTCACGTTCAACAGGTTGGTCTGGCCACATGACATCCGGTCGGTACGAATGTTACACCTCCACCGCTAGAAAAGAGTTCAATAGGAGGAAAGTATAGGACACAATTTCAGACTCTTGACGGACAATCTGCCAACACATTCTGGACCCCCTTGATGAGTTTGACATCTAAGGCGTACTCCTGCAGCAACAAGCTCCACCGCGTCAGTCTTTGATTCTAGTTTTGGAACTTGTGCAAAAACTTTAATGGGTGATGGTCAGTATATACAGTAATGGAACCAGGGGCAGATTGAACATAAAACACTAAAGTATTGGAGGGACAAAATCAATGCGAACAGCTCCTTTTCTATTACAGAGTAATTACGTTGAGCAGAATTAGTTTTTTTACTAAAATAGCAAATAGGATGCAATACATTACAGTCATCCTCCTGGAGTAACACGGCTCAGACCCCAGTATTACTTGCAGCAACAGCTAGGGAGAAAGATCTGGTGTAATCAGAGGCACGGAGAACACGATAGTTAGAGAGAATGCATTTAGTAGCACTGAAAGCCTTCTCACAATCTGAGGACCACTCAAACTTCACATCCTTTCGGAGAAGATCTGTTAAAGGTGCTGTTAACCTTGAATTTTTTTAAAATAAACCTCCTGTAGTATCCAATCATCCCTAAGTATCATTGAATTTCTTTCTTATTGGGGAGGTGTTGGGAAATTAGAAATGGACTCTACTTTAGCATGAGGTGCAACCTGACCCTGTCCTATATATATATCCAAGATATTGGACAGTACTCTTAATGCAAGTGCACTTTTTTAATTTCACTAAAAGATTTGCTTCAGCAAGGTTAGCAAAAAGCAGTCCGATTTGTTTGAGAGGTTCTTCCCATGTATGGGAAAAAAGAAAGATATCGTCAACCACACACCCATCGTCACACACCCAGGTACCCCTTCAGTCACCTGATTCATGAGGCGCTGAAAGGTAGCTGGAGCGTTTTTCAGGCCGTAAGGCATTACTTCACAGCAGAAGGCTAGATAGTTTACCACAAAACATGAAATCACCCTTGCTCGGAGTGTTAGAGGTACTTGCCAATATCCTTTCATAAGGTCAATTTTACTTATAAAACTGGCTGTGCCAATCTGGTCAATACAATCATCAATCCATAGCAGTGGATAAGCATCATTCTTTGTTACGGTATTGACTTGTCTGTAGTCCATACAAAATCTATAACTCCCATCTGGCTTAGGCACAAGTGTGACCGGACTACTCCACTGGCTTAAGGCTCTAGTAATTATGGCATTGGACAACATGAAATCTAATTCAACCTGCAGAACACTCCTGCGCTGTGGTGAGACACAGTATAGGGATAATTTGAGGAGTGCTGCATCCCCGACATCTATGTCATGCACGGCCAAAGAGGAGAGCCCTGGAGTATCACGGAACTCACTGGGAGAAGGTGTTAAAACATGGATTAGTTCTTTAGCTTTCTCGGAGGGAAGATGAAAAAATTTAGTTGGTAATTCCCCCCAGGCTACTGAATTATATTTAAAGTTGGATAGACCACAAGACAAGTCAAAATCGATACCTTCAGGATCTGGGACAGTCTGCTGCGGGATCTGTGGGTAAGGACTACAAACATCACCCGCACCAGGATGTCCACAGGTCCTTATTACTGCCACAGTAGGAGAATCTGGAAGAGAGGAGTCAGGGAACCTATGATAGGGTTTTAACATATTTATGTGAAGTACTTACTTAGGCTTCCTCCTGTCTGGGGTAGCCACTAAGTAGTCAGTAACACTCACCCTTTTTAGTACTTTATATAGTACTCTAAATTTTGCTGATAAAGGTTGGCCGAAAAGGGGAATGAGAACAAAGACCATCACTGGGCTGAAACTCTCTCACACAGGCGCTTTTATCGTACCATACTTTCATGGCATCTTTAGCTACGCTTAGATTTTGTGCTGCAAACTCGCACAAAGATCTCAGCCGGGTTTTGAACTCTTGACATGTACCCGATGAGATTTTGGTTCCCTTCTTGACCAACGAGGCTGCCTTGTAATAGCTGCAAAGGGCCACGTACTTGGCGACAGAAAACTAGTTCATTAGGTGAAAAACCCAGAGATTCAGTTGGAACCTCACGGGTGGTAAACAACAGAAAAGGTACCCCCTTGTCCCAATCACCTCCAGTGTCCTCACAATATTTTCTTCCCCTCGACTCTCTGGGTGGCAGGAGCTGGACTTCACATGGTCGATACCCAATTCCTTCAGAGATTGCCGAAATACATTGGAAGTGAAATTAGTACCTTGATCACTCTGCACCTCATGGGAGAAACCCATTCTGGTGAAGAATTTTAGCAGTTGCTTAATAACTGTTTGAGCTGAAGTATTTCTTAAAGTTATAGCTTCTGGGTATCGAGTTGCCATGTCCATTATAGTTAACAAATATACATGTCCCTGGGATGTCTTTGGCAATGGGCCAACGATATCCACTACCACCCGAGTGAAAGGGTTCTCAAACACTGGTAAGGGCACCAGAGGGTGTGCAGGCACCTTTTCATTAGGTTTTCCCGTCATCTGGCAGGTGTGACACACTACAGAGTGGGCTCTAATGCGATCTAAGGTTTTCCTCACACCTAGGTGCCCTGCTAAGGGTATACTATGGGCCATTTCTAGTATATCTCTACGGCAAGGTTTAGGAACTACTACCCGATGTACGTCCCATGCCCCTTAATCAATAGGTCTATGTGGCGGTCTCCACCTACGCCACAAAACTCCTTTCTTCATATAGAAGCATTCACCCTTCTCCTTTCACTCTCCTCTTCACTCACGGCACTGGCAGCCAACTCTTTACACTCCCGGTCATCTCGTTGCAACTCTACCAGGCCACTAGGACAATTATTTGTTTCAGGACTATTCGGCTCAAGGTTAGCCATAAAGGTGTCAGACATATCTACTTCAGTCTCCGCATCAGGCACAGTTAGAGCATCATTCACCATTCTTACATCCCTTCTATCTACCTTTACAGGTGGTACAATTATATCCGAGGGAACTGCTACTTGGGCCATAGATCGAAGGACAGCACACACTGGGAAAACCTTTGGCTTCTTCTCGAGCTCACCGGTTAGTGGCTCGTCAACAGGGGAAAGTGACAAAATGGAGTCTGGTCGGACCCTCTCACCAGCCACATCATTCCCCAAAAGGAGTGTTACCCCAGGCACATGGATGTCCTGAGGCCTACACAAAGCTATACAGGCTTCACCCTTCAGCAAATCACACTCAATCTCACCATGTTAGCAGAAAACTGACCTCCAGCACCTCTCATTATTACCGATTCGCCAGTTGGGCATTCAGAATAAGGATTCACCATGAGGGTGCTAGTAGAACCAGTATCTCTTTTAAGATTTTTACCTCATGTACACAACCATTTTATTTTCACATATCCAGATGAAATAAAGGGACGGTAGCTATCCTGAACGGTTGGAGACACGAAGACAACCCTTGCGGGTTGTACCACACACGCTACTACACCATTTCCCGACTGATTTAAGTTAGTAGCTAGGTACTCCTGTCGGGAGTCTTGCATCAAAGGCACATTTGGGTGGTTTTGGTTATTTGGAGAGGCAGTTACTGCGGCTATTGTCGGCCCCGATTTCTCGGCTCTCTCCTTAGCCCAACACTGATAAGCTAAGTGGCCGCTCTTGCCAAAATAGTTACACTTTCGGAGATACATTCCCCTTGTAAGCATTATTATTATTGGTTTGGGCCCCACCTCTGTTACCATTACCAGGAGTCACATTCTTAGTTGGGAGAGCATTTTTTTTAGTTGGCTTACGTGGAGAGACGTTACAGGCTTTTGCGAGAGACTAGATTTATCAGATTTGTGATTGGAGAACTTATTAATATCATAGGACTTTTTCCCACGAAATGTGTAGTTTTGTATAGAAGTATCAGCCATGTCTGCAGCTTCGGCAAGAGTTTCTACCTTTTTCCCTCTCAAATGATAGGCTACTGATGAATCTACTTTCCATAGGAAGTTCTCATGCAAGATTAACTCTTTCAGACCCTTAAACTCAGTGACATTCTTACTTGTTAGCCAGTTATTTAAAGCTTTGTTCATGGTCCTGGCAAACACCGTAAGAGTTTCCTCAATTTTTTTTTTTTAGGAGTCTTTCTGAAAGTCTGTCTATATGCTTCAGGCAGCAGTTTGTAAGTTTTAAGAATGGCTGCTTTGAGACGGTCATAGTCTTGCCGAACCTCAGACTCTACTGATATGAAAGTTTCCCGACCTTGTCCTGTCAACACCGTTTGCAACATAAATGACCACCGATCTCTTGTCCACCCCATACCTGTAGCAACCTCCTCGAACAACACAAAAAAGTCCTGAACATAGTCTTCTGTGAACGGGGGAATTACACTAGTCATGGTTAATCCCGGAGGGGGAGCAAGCACATTGGTTTTGGACTCTGGTTAAGCAGCTAATTGGGCCATGCGATATTCATGATCTGCCTGCAGCTAAGAGTCTGCCTGGGCAGCATTTAATCTAGCCAATTCTAAATATTGCTCAGGGGTAAATCCCTGTGGCAAATTATCACCAAACCGCATCTGTATCCCATTACCGAGTCCTCCACCAGCCGCTCCATTTGGCTCACCGCCCTCGGTTCAGTCATGCTCCCCGCCCTTGTGAATCCCAAATAATTTTGACTTTATGATCCGTGCTATTTCAGGTTTTGACATGTCCGAGACAGTTAGCTCAAGATACGAGGTTAGTACTATTAACTCTGCCTTGGACAAGTGATCGATGTCAACAGCAACGGGTGACGATTCTATGAAATTCTTATCATCCTTATTAATAATTTCAGGCATGATTATGATAATTATGATATAAACTTAGTGAAACTTATACAAATCATATCCTGGCAAGGTCGCCAGTTAATCTGTTACGTATCTTGATTTAGAAGTGGTTAACTAAATAAATAAAGACAGAACAGTTAAGGTGAAAGTGTAGCAAAACAGCTGAAGGCCAAAAGAACGTAAAATATTAAAGTTAGTTCTGTTGTCACTTGCTTTCCCTCAGTTGTTGGGCCAGTTATCCTTTATACTCGGATACACTTCAATTATATTTAATCAGTAAACTATTTAATATGAAAGAGGCTATTAATTACGAATACAAAAGTTCGGTATGTAAGCAAAGTTTTAAGACTAGAATATCTCAATTAATCTTGATCAGCAAAGTATTAAGATCTTTTATATAGAATTAATTTAAGTTTGTTAACCCTCTAAAGATGGTTTTGCTCTCTATTATTATCTATTTATTCTTAGTTTATTATTATTATTCTCCTTTAGTATTTTATCTTATTTATTCTTATTACTGAAAGACATTTGACTAAATAAAAATGGGAAGGAAATATTATAAAGTCGCATATAAAAGGGAATTATATTTATAAAGTTAAATAAGGGGTTTTACAATTAATCAAAAATAATAAGCAATGAAAGTTATGATAGAGTTTCAGGATCGTTTTGCAAACGTTCAGATTTCACTAAAGTACAAATTAAAGAATAATAGTCAGGTAAGTATTTAACTTATACAAGGCTTAATCCTTTATTATGAATGACAATAGCTTTACATCAAGTTAGTTAATAGTTAATATGTAAAGCAGAATATTCAATCACAAATCATCTCTGAATCAAACATTAATTCTAATCACCAAAATTAAACAGCAATTCGAAATATATATCTCTCCAATTAAATTAAACATATAGGATTCTCCAATCCAATCCATTAGGATTTCTCCAAGTAAATTAAACATATATGATTTCTCCAATCACAAAATCTTAAGAGCATATGAGTTTATGTTTTCGACATACCTCTGGTTAATTAATAGTCACAAATAATCCCAAACTAACGTGTAAGAGGTCGCTCCCGGACGCAACTTAACACATAATATACAAGCCTTTGAAGTCTGTCTCATCTCCCCACCACACTGCTCGTGTTCCCCAGCTAGAAATGTACTGCTTTTAACTATCAAATCTCCGGCTTATATATCATTTCTCGGACCAAGCTATCCAATCAGAAGGCAGGAAACAGGTGCCGAAACCAATAAAACAGGCTGCTGGAGTCAGCCATTCACAGACGAGAAGCAGGTGAACTAGGCCCCGTGAGTGGTTGGGGCAGTAGGGAGAAGGGGGCTGGTTCCGCCTCGTTCAGTGGTTTCCCCCCAAACTTGGCTGGTTTCTCTCTCTCTCTCTCTCTCTCTGGTCACTAAGCAAGGCGAGTTGTTGCCACGAGGTAATTGTAAAGTCACATTCAACAGGTTGGTATGGCCACATGATATCCGGTCGGTACGGATGTTACAATATATATATATATATATAACTTTATTATAGGGTTAAATAGTACATTACAACATCATTACTAATGCCACATGTATGTTAGCAAGCAAATGTAGTTTCTCTCCTAGTACAGAGGTCGGTTTGTAGTCATCACCGGCTGACCCGAATCCCTGTGTCAGGTTGACAATACCATAACACGTCATTCTTAGGTCACGAGGCTCAAAGTGTCATGTTGGAAGACAGGGAGTCACATGGAGTGATATTTACCATGGAAAGCTCACATTGATAGGAGTGGTTTCAACTAGTTTCAGTACGCACCCAGTCACCCAGATTTAGGATAGATTTAAGTCATAGATTCCTAAACACTTGCCCACAAGAGGAAGAGGAAACGGAAGAAGTTCGGCTTGTGGGCGACTCCATGGTCCGTGGCCAACTAACCGAGTTCTGCGCCAGGGCACCCAGGACCAGAAAGCGATTCTGTATCCCAGGTGGCGGCGTGGACGACATTGTTGCGGCTCTGGAAGAGGTTTCCAGGCTCGCCCCCGCAAGCACTACGTACGTCATTCACGTTGGATCTAACGATGTCCAACGGACGCGGTCAGAGGAACTACTTTGCAAGTACCGGCGGCTGATCAGGTCCTTCAAGGAAAAATCTAATAGAATCTTAATTTCAGGAATTGTTCCCCGGATTGATGTAGAAAACCGATTCTACAACATAGCTACCAGTACAAATCGCCGACTAGCCAAACTCTGCAGGGAGGAGAACATCGGCTTTGTCGACACGTGGGATAATTTTTACTATGATAAATCTTTGTTTTCAGGAGATGGTGTACATCTCAATGAAGTAGGAGCTGCACGTCTTGGTCGTCTGCTGAACGATGCAGTCAAGGATTTCCGTTCAAAAAACGGGGTCAACCAGACCCAAGACAGGGTAGTGTAAGTCAAATACGAACTGAAAATTCAGACAATGCACAATCAGTAACATCCAACTCTAATACTCTTAAGGTGTTTTATGTAAATGCTCGTAGCATACGCAATAAATTTTCAGATCTAGAGGAAATCGTGTTTACAGAACATTATGATATAATCGGCATTACAGAATCTTGGTTAAATACGGAAGACAGAGACTTTTTAGCCGAATATACGCTTCCTGGTTATACAATGTTTGAGAAAAGTCGGATCAATAGAAATGGAGGAGGAGTTCTGTTTTTTATAAAGGAAAGTCTTAATCCCGTCTTAATGTCAAAACCTCAAATTGCGAATATAGACATATCTTACGTATTATTAAATAATAAACGAGGAACTAAAATAACACTAGCTTTATTATACAGACCCCCATCTCAATCAGTGCAAACTGACAGTGAAATTTATGAACAAATTGCAGAAATAACTAACATACAAGATACCGTAATTCTTGGCGATTTCAACTTACCCGTGACTAAATGGGGCGATATTCTTACTTCACACTCTGGACACGACCTCTATGCTAACTTGCAAGAGAGTTCACTTTTTCAATTTGTACAATCTCCGACCCGTGGTAATAATGTGCTTGACCTTGTACTCGCAACAAAAGAAGAATTAATAGAGAATTTGAATGTTGGTGATGAATTCAGTAACAGCGACCATCGTACGATAACTTTCACTTTAAAGTTTACTAGTAACAAATCAAATAGCAGCATTGAGAAAGTCCCTAATTTCAAGAAAGCAAATTTTCATAAACTTAAATCAAAACTTAAAGAAACTGACTGGAGCTTTCTGACTAACAATAACGACATAAATACATCTTGGGAGTGTTTCACAACCACTTACCTTAAGGCAGTGCAAGACTGCATACCATGGAAAATACGGCGTCCAGGCCAAAATGATAAGCCCAAATGGTGGAATAAAGATATTTCAGACTGTCTGCTTGCTAAAAAATTTGCTAATGATAGATTAAAATACTCACAAAATGACGAAGAACGGGTGAAATTTGTAGAGCTACGACGCAAAGCCAAAAAGTTAATTAAGCAAAGTAAAAAGACCCTGGAGTTACATGTTGCGAATCAAAGTAAAACAAACCCGAAAGAATTCTATAGTTATATCAGAAAGAAAAAAGTAGTTACTTCAACTGTTGGACCGTTAGTCGATGAAAATGGAGAATACACCAAAGACGAAGTACAAATGAGTAATGCCCTCAATACCTTCTTTGCATCAGTTTTTACAACCGAAGACCTCAGTGATATCCCTACACCATCGCCGATTCAGATTGATAATTCAGATGTTCTAAGCAATATCACCGTTACAGAGAGAGAAGTATTGAATTGTTTAGATAAACTCAAGGTAAATAAAACGCCTGGACCTGATACAATCTCACCTAGAGTTCTAAAGGAAGCTAAGGATGAGCTCTCCAAACCACTGACATTGCTATTCAATGAATCCTTGCAGTCTGGGACTATGCCTGATCAGTGGAAGCTAGCCAACGTAACACCGATATTCAAAAAAGGCAGCAAATCCCTACCCAGTAACTATCGTCCAATTAGCTTAACATCAATTGTATGTAAAATGCTAGAAACGGTCATAAGAGACAGACTCGTAAATCACTTAGAGGCAAATAACTTACTTAAAGATACTCAACACGGCTTTCGTAAAAAACGTTCCTGTTTAACAAACCTCTTAGACTTCTTCCACGATATCTTCAACCTCTACGATGAGAGTAAAGCTGTAGATATTATATACCTTGATTTTCAAAAGGCCTTTGACAAAGTTCCCCACAAACGATTACTGCTAAAACTAAAAGCGCATGGAATACAAGACGGTGTGTTGAAATGGATAGAAAATTGGCTCAGCGACAGAAAGCAAAGAGTAGTCATAAACGGTAAGGCATCTAAATGGACCAATGTAAGTAGTGGGGTACCCCAGGGATCGGTACTAGGACCAATTCTCTTTCTAATTTACATCAACGACATAGATGAGGGTCTCACCTGTACAGTCTCGAAATTTGCTGACGATACAAAAATTGCAAATAGCGTACTCTCAAAAGAACAAGTTGACGATATGCAACACAATCTAGATAAATTGTCATGTTGGGCCCAAATTTGGCAAATGAGTTTCAATGCGGATAAATGTAAAGTACTACATATCGGATACCTAAATGAGAAAGCAAACTATTCGATGAATGGCACTCAGCTTAAGAATGTAAACAAAGAAACCGATCTGGGAGTAACAATATCGAGTAACCTAAAACCGAGTCAACAATGTTCAGAAGTTGTTAAGAAGGCAAACAAAATAATTGGCTTTATAGGCAGGTCATTTGAGCATAAATCCAAAGATGTTATCCTAACCCTTTACAATTCCTTAGTCCGCCCTCTTCTGGAATACTGCGTTCAATCCTGGTGCCCTTATTACCAAAAAGATATAAACAAGCTAGAACGAGTTCAACGTAGAGTTACCAAAATGATACCTAGCCTAAAGAACAAACCATACGAAGAGCGTCTTAGAGAATTAAATCTATTTCCTTTAACCCAGCGCAGATTAAGAGGCGACTTAATTCAAGTGTTCAAAATCATCAAAGGCATCGACAATATGAACTGTAGTAAGTACTTCACTATCGACCAATCTAATTACACGCGGGGAAACGGTTGCAAAATTATTGGTAAATCTTTTAACTCACACGAATCTAAGAATTTCTTCTTCAATCGAGTTGTCAACTTGTGGAATGGGCTTCCCCGAGACGTTATAGACTGCAGCACCGTTGATTCATTTAAACTCCGCTTAGACAAATATCTCGCATCAAACCCGCGACTGACTGCGTTTGTAAATGAATAACTTTATTGTATACCCCCCTCAGTTACTAACCCATCTGTCCCCTACTAACTTCCTAATCCTGCCACGGACATAGTTCTAGGGCAGTAGTTCCCTTTCCAATGTTCCCTTACCCACTCTAAACCACTGTTTGGACACTTGATCCTCAGTGTTTTGGAGGACAAGCAGCCTAGAAGGGTCACTAGACCTGTTGTTGCTTGATTTCCTTTGTACTCCTTTGTAAGAGCCCTACCTTTCGTCGTGGCCCAGACCCCGTTGTGGATACGGAATCATCATCTACGGACGAAGGCTGAAGGCGTTGTCACCGATAAAGTAGTAGGGTACATCTTGGTGACGGGCGTTGGACAGGGGCTCAGGTTGTGGGAAGTTTGCATGGTTGGAGTTGATGAGTTCATTTAGTGGGGATTTAAGGAAGCACCCGGCGTCTGACTCGCATCCAGGGCTGCCGATGTCCACATGGATGAACTTGTAGTCCGCATCCACGACTGCAAGTAGGCCAACAGAGTAGAACTTTTTATAGTTGTACTACTTTGATCCACCGTATGATGGGTTCCTGATCCGAATATGTTTCCCATCGATCGCCCCTAGTGCGTGTTGGAAGTCCCACCGACTTGAGAACCTGTGTGCAATGGCCTTCCACTCCTCTGGTGTCGTGGGGAAGTGGAACACCTCGTCAGAAAAGGCTCCAACGATGGCCTCACATGTCTCGGGAACAAGTAGGGAGATGGTATTCTTGGCTACACGGAAAGCGAATCTGAGACTGGCGTAGGAGTTCCCACTTGCGAGAAATCGCAAGGTTATGGCCACTCTCAGCCCTACCTCCAGGGGCCTCCTCCAGAAGGTGGTCTTCTTCTCCAGACGAGGCCGCACACGCTCGCATATCTCGTCGAAGAGACCCTCGTCGAGCCGCAGGAAGCTCCGGTACAGTTCTGGATCCTCTGCTGACAATTCCCTCATGAGGGTGTGGTAGTGGCCATAGGTCTCCCTCCTCAATAGGTATGGCTTCACCCACACTTCGCTTTTTCCTTCTCTTCTTCAGCTCGCTCACAACTTCCATGAAAGTTAGGACCGTTGAGCACAGTTGTATGTTGCAATCCATGTACAGCTGCACTTGATTCAACAGAGTGGCGTCCATGTTGAGGGACACTCGGCAGGAGAAGTTATATCGGCGGCACGCTGGTTGAGACTGAGGTGTCTCTGTGCCACGCCCCAATATATATGCATGATGGGGGCCATTGCCGACGACACTGCGTCCATCATATTGTGGTCGCAGTGTCGTCACAGTGCCGTCGCAGTGCGTCTCAGACAGGTCGTATTCAGACTTATTAGGTCGCCTTCCAAAGGGACTGGTCGTGGCACCAAATCGCCGCCCATGATCCGTCTGCCGCCCCGGCACGTGTTGAGATCTCCGTCCACTAGCCGTGCATGCGCCGTCTTCCGGGGCGGTGACGTGTTGAGGTCGGGCATCAGGGCCACACGTGGCCACTCGGGACACAAGGTTATCCGTTTGATGCCGTCCAACAGTTTTTGGTGGTCGGGGAAGGACGGGAGATCAGGACGGGTATGTGTGAACCGGGCTTAACTGAATTGAAATATGAGAATGCAAAATTATATTCAAGTCTCAATTGTATCTAATTAGATTAATATCCAGTATTCGAAAATGGATAATAAGTCGTAGGCGTGTGCATAAACCTTTAACCGTCCTGGTGATGTAATGGTTAAGGTGGCAAAAATCTGTGTGTGATAACCCAGGTTCGAATCCCAGTGGATAACATATATACTTTAAGTGATTTCATTGGGGGTGTTTGGTGTTGTGGTGAAATTAATAATATATAGATTATTAGTAGGTTCAGGGATATTTCGTAGTGAGGCCGGTCTATATGATCTGTGCCCCATGAATATTCTTTCCTCTCACTTAAACATTAGGCCTACCATAGCGCGGTTGGGAATATGAACATGATTAGATTAATATCCAGTATTCGAGAATGGATAATAAGTCGTAGGCGTGTGTATAAACCTTTAACCGTCCTGGTGGTGTAATGGTTAAGGTGGCAAAAATCTGTGTGTGATAACCTAGGTTCGAATCCCGGTGGATCACATATATACTTTAATTGATTTCATTGGGGGTGTTTGGTGTTGTGGTGAAATTAATAAAATATAGATTAGATAACATGATAATTATGGTTATTATATTTCCATATTCGAATGGAACATACAATTTTATATTGTGCTAGGTTTATTTAAAATGGCAAATATGAACATGAACTATGTAACCTATTGCTATTTCAACGATATGTTATTTAATTTTAGGAAGATTTGGAAAGCATGCATAACAATACATAGATATGATGATCGAGGGGGAAATGAGAGAAAGGAAGGAGAGAGAGGATCGTGATATTATCATCCTGTGGTTATAGTCAGGGTGGTGGAAACAATCCAGGGGGAGGGGCTTGTAGACGTTAAACAAGAAAGGAAGAGGAAGGGAGAGCCTGGCTGGGAGAGGGTGGAAGAGTGGGGGAGGGGTTGGATGGGGGTGTATTTTTTTTTTTTTTTTTTTTTTTTTTTCTATGTGATTGAGGGAGGCAAAAGGCATAACTGCCTATAGCGAGTGCCTCCCCCATAGTTGAAAGAGTGACAGGGCCAAAATCAAGGGACGTTCGAGCCAAAATGCCTGGACACACGGAGTTTGAAGCAATTTAAGTCATAGGAAGAGGGAAAGACTGATTCTGGGAGAGAGTTCCAGAGCTCAGCTGTTGAGTAGAAGAAAGTTTGAGAGTAACGTTTCACTCTTGGGTTGGAGAGTTGCACAGAGTAGGGGTGGGATTGAGTTGCAAGACGGGTACCACGTGCCCTACGTAAAGGAGGTGGTATGCACTGGGATAGCTCTGAGGAACACTGATTATTATAGTAGCGATAGAATAGCGAGAGAGATGCAACATTGCGGCGGAGAGAGAGAGATTGCAGAGAGTTGGTGAGTGGACGGGAGTTAATGATACGAAAGCCCTTCCTTTCAACTTTGTCTAGGAGAGCGGTGTGAGAGGAACCTCCCCACACATGTGAACAATACTCAATACAAGGGCGCACTATGCCCCTGTACAGAGCAAGAAGCTGTGCAGGGGAAAAGAACCCCCTGAGGCGGTTGAGCACACCCAGCTTCTGGGAGGCTGCCTTAGCAAGACTGGTAATATGGTCCTTCCAAATGAGAGCAGAAGAAAAAGAGACACCAAGAATATTGAGAGAAGATGAAGGGTTGATTTTTGTATTGTTGAAGAATAAGGGATAGTCCGCTGGGAGATCCTGACGGGTAGATAGATGGAGAAATTGGGTTTTGGAAGCATTAAAGTTAACAAGGTTTTCTCTGCCCCAATTGGAAATTGTATTTAGATCAGAATTTAAGAGTTCTATGGCTTCATTACGTTTGTTGTTGAGAGATTGCTGGCTGGGGCGTTCTGAAAAACTAATGGAGTAGTGTAAGGTTGAGTCGTCTGCGTATGAATGGATTGGAATTAAGGTACAGTTAAGGAGATCATTTATAAAAATTAGAAAGAGAATAGGAGATAGGACAGAGCCCTGAGGAACACCGGAGTTTATAGGGTGAGGAAGTGAACAATGGCCGTCCACAACCGCGGCTATGGAACGGCCGGAAAGGAAATTAGAGACAAAGGCACAGATGGAGGGATAGAAACCGAAGGAGGGTAGTTTAGAAATTAAAGATTTATGCCAGACTCTATCGAAGGCTTTCGATATGTCTAGTGCAATAGAAAAAGTCTCACCGAAGTCCCGAAAGGAGGATGACCAAGAGTTAGTAAGATATGAAAGAAGATCACCAGTAGAGCGACCCTTAAGGAAGCCATACTGGCGATCTGAGAGCAGATTATGAGAAGAGAAATGCTTAAGAAATTTGGAAGCAAGAATAGTTTCAAAAACTTTAGAAAGACAAGAGATAAGAGCAATTGGACGATAGTTGGAGGGTTGAGAGCGGTCACCCTTCTTTGGGACAGGTTGAATGTGAGCAAACTTCCAGCATGAAGGGAAGACGTTAGAGGATAGACAGAGACGAAAGAGTTTGCCTAGGCAGGGAGTCAGCACGGAAGCACAGTTTTTGAGAACAACAGGAGGAACACCGTCCGGACCGTACGCCTTATTAGTGTTAAGCCCAGAGAGGGTAAAAAGTACATCTTTAGAAGAGATTAGGATATTAGGCATAAGTAAGAGAGAGGAGGGCGGAGAGGGAGGAATAGCACCGGAATCATCCAAGGTGGAGTTTCTAGCAAAAGTTTGAGCGAAGAGTTTAGCTTTGTCAGAGGAAGAAGTGATGGTTGAGCCATCAGAGTGGGAAAGGGGAGGGAAAGACGAGGAAGAGAAATTGTTGGAGAGGTTTTTGGCTAGATGCCAGAAAGCTTGGGAAGAGCTAGAGTTGGATAGTTCAGTGCATTTATTATTGATGAAAGAGTGTTTGGCAAGTCGAAGAACAGATTTGGCTTGATTCCGGGCAGAAACATATGAAGAATGAGAGTCTTGAGTTTTAAGGCGTCGGTACCGTTTGAATGCTTCCTCCTTATTGCGGACAGCAGTAGAACAGGCGTGAGTAAACCAAGATTTTTTAGCATTAGTCTGAGAGAAAGAGAATGGAATGTATGCTTCCATGCCCGATAGGATTACCTCGGTAATGCGTTCAGCACTCTCCGAGGGTCCTCGGCCATGGAAGCAGAAATCATTCCATGGGAAATCAAAGAAGTACTGCCGAAGAGCCTCCCAGTCGGCAGCGCCAAAGTGCCACAAGCGCCGCCGGCTAGGAGGATCGGGTGGCTGTACTGGAGAGATAGGACAGGTGACAGAGATAAGTTTATGGTCGGAGGAGCCCAAAGGAGAGAAAAGATCGACAGTATAAGAAGAAGGGTTAGAAGTTAGAAACAGGTCAAGAATGTTGGGCCGATCTCCGATGCGATCCGGGATACGGGTGGGTTGCTGAACTAACTGCTCTAGGTCATTTAGGATAGAAAAGACGTAGGCTTGTTCACCAGGTGGATCAGTAGTGTGAGAGGAGAGCCAATGGCGGTGGTGAACGTTGAAATCTCCTAAGAGGGAGATTTCTGAGAAAGGAGAAATGGATAGAATGTGTTCCACTGTAGAGTTTAGATAGTCAAAGAATTTGGGAAAGTTGGTAGAGTTAGGGGAAAGATAGACAGCACAGAAATATTTAGTAAGAGAATGACAGGAAAGTTTGAGCCATAAAGTTGAGAATTCAGAGGAGTCGAAATCGGGAACACGAGAGCAAGTGAGTTTGTTGTGCACATATGCACAACATCCGCCTTTGGCTTTGAAACTAGGATAGAGAAAGTAGGAGGATACAGAGAAGGGGTTGCTGGATGTTGCTACAGACACCTGGGTTTCGGTGAGGAAGAGAAGATCAGGTTTGTAGGAGGAGAGATGGTGCTCAACAGAGTGAAAGTTAGAGGAAAGTCCGCGAATGTTGCAGAAATTAATAGAAAGAGTAACAGGCCGAGGTCCAGGTAATTGTGTGGGGTCGTCAGGGGATGGTCGGTCGGGTGAGGGGGCATTTATGGTCCCCCCCCCTGGGGACTCCGAGGCTGGGCTATAATTCATCATTTTTTTTGTTTTTAATTTTGGTGTGGAAGAATGAAGTGTGGTGTGCATGTTAGTGTAGTGAAGTGGATAGGAGGAGGAGGTGTTTGTGAGAGCTAGCTGGATTGCTCTCAGTGTAAATGAGGCACAAAGAAAATCAGTAAGAGAGGCCAAGCAAGTGAAACAGGAGTTCCAGCGACTCTTTATCACATGCCTATAACCTCACCTGGGTCTAGCCCTGATCGATTGGTGCCTATAGCAATGTTACCAACACAATTCGCGATTCTCTGCCGGGCAGGTGTAGCAGGACTTATGTCCACAATAGTACATGTGTGCTAGTGGCTATCACGACTCTCTCATGTGTAAGGTAGTACATAGTTGAGCTTGTTACGAGATAACAGATGATTGTGTGAGTCCTTTAAGGAGAGGTTTATAGTTTGCTCCCTAGACCCCCATCAAACTTTAAAAAATACCCCCCAAGACCCCTCTCGAGACTAATCAACTCTGCGAAGCAGAGTGGTATTGCGCACACAGATACCGCCCGTATACTGTGCACCACCAGTCAGCTTGTCTGTCGTCGTCCGTCGTCGTTGTCCGTCTGTCTGTCCGGAAACTCCTCCTAGACCGTTCGATGGATTTTCACCAAATTTCGAAGGTATATCCATTTGGTCAATGCGAAGGTCATTCAAAAAGAAATGTTCCATTGAACTTGAAGGTTATGGTCAAAGGTAAAGGTTAAAAAAAGGTAAATATTTCATATTTTTTAGTTTTTACTCAAATATCTTCATTTTCACTATACAAGTTACTGGTAACCTTAATATTGTATTGACCTTATTTGAGGTAAATATTCTAAAGGGTAAGGTCAAAGGTCAAAATAAGTTTTTCACTAGTATTTCTTATACTAACTGTTAGATTCTCACTAGGCTTACCATGTATATTCGGAATACCTTGGCCAAGGACATACAAGAAACTATACAATTCCATATGAAAGGCCAAGGTCTAAGGTCAAGGTCAAATAAAAGGTCAATATGCTATTTTCTTTACTTTTCATGCAAGCTTTACAACATTTGGTGAGATAGTTGCACTTTAACCCGTACAGCCCCAGCGACGCTTCTGACGCGTCGGCGATGTATGTAACGCACAGCCCCAGAGACGCGCCTGACGCGTCACCCTAATTGCGCCGACCGTAACCTCAGGTGTAGCCACTCAAGAGGGCTCAGATTTGTGTGGGACCTGTGTACGTATCCCACACAACCGTGCCGATGGTTGAAAACTCTCAAAGTCCACGTGCGTGCGCGTGAGCGCGCAATAACCTGTTTTTTTGGGGTAATTGCCTTCAATTTTTTACTCTTGTAAAATACGTTTTCGGGGGCTCTGTAGGACCATTTTTTAAGCTTTTTGAGCGGTTTTTCGTGGTTTTTCCTTCATTCCTAACCCATTCGCTATTGTTTCTGGAATAAAACCATTTTTTGAAAACCGGCCGGGTTCTGGTGAACAAACATTACAAAACTAGCCGGAGCTCCACGGGTTAAATGAAAAGGAAAATAATACATTTGGACACACATATCATAAAGGTCAAGATAAAGGTCAAAGGTCAAGGTCAACTATTCTATTAATAATATACTGTATATGAAACTAACTGATGGGTTTTAATGAAATTAGGCATGCTTATTTGATTTTCAGGGGCAATGTCAATGACAAAAACAAATACGCTTACATAAAAGTCAAGGTCAAAGGTCAACTTTTTACTCAAATATCTTCATTTTCACTATACAAGTTACTGATAACCTTGATATCGTGTTGCCCAATTTGTAGATAAATATTCTAAAGGGTAAGGTCGAATATCAAGGTGAAAGTTCAAAATAAGGTTTTAACTAGTATTTCTTATATTAGCTGTTTGATTCTCACTAGGCTTACCATGTATATTAGGAATTCCAGGCCAAAGTCATACAAGAAAGTATACAACTCCATATGTAAGGTCAGGGTCACAGGTCAAGGTGAAATAAAAGGTCAAAATGCTATTTTCTTTACTTTTCATGCAAACTTCACAACATTTGGCGAGATAGTTGCACATTAAATGAAAAGGAAACTACTATATTTTGACATATAATAAAGGTCAATAAAGGTCAAAGGTCATGATCAACGATTCTATTAACCCTTGTCTGGCAGGGGTGGACTTAAGTCGGTCTAGAGTACCATGGATTATGTGGCGGGGACCGACTTCAGGCGGTGTGCAATTCTGAGCAATATTTGGCTCTGAGAGAGAGACGAGCGGTGGGAGGAGCGTAGGTCGACCCTGACCGTTCGGCACGGCTCTCGCGCCAGCACTGGGCCCAGCTCCATACACACCCACACTCACTGCCTCGCTACACAGGGAATTATGTAAGGAAATTACCGTATTTTAGGGATTTTTCCTTCGTCTTGCACGATCGTTGCAAGAGAACGTGTGGTTGTAGAAGGATGGTTCTGGTGTCATTGGAAAGCTCAATTATCGCCCTTTCAGGGATACATAATTGTATTACGCTCTGGCTCTTGTTTATGCATGAAAAAGAGCACGGAAACAAGGTTGTTTAGGGTAAAACCACCCGTTTGGCGGGTACTAGAAGTTACTGACGGGCCCGCTCGTAAGGCGTTAATATATATGAAACTACAGGTAAGTGATGGGTTTTAATGAAATTAGGCATGGTTACTTGATTTTCCTTTGCAATGTCAATAAAACAAAACATGTACTCTTACATAAAGGTCAAGGGCACAGGTCAAGGTCAGAGGTCAACTTTTACTATATATTTTTAGTTTCTACTCAAATATCTTCATTTTCACCACACAAGTAACTGGTAACTTTGATATCGTATTGCACAAATGTTAGATAAATATTCTAATGGGTAAGGTCAAAGGTCAAAATATGGTTTTACTAGTATTTCTTATACTAACTGTTAGATTCTCACTAGGCTTACCATTTATATTCGGAATACCTAGGCCAAGGTCATACAAAAAACTATACAATTTCATATGAAAGGTCAAGGTCACAGGTCAAGGTCAAATAAAAGGTCAATATGCTATTGTCTTTACTTTTCATGTAAACTTAACACAATTTGGTGAGATAGTTGCTCATTAAATGAAAAGGAAAATACAATTTTTGAGACATATCATCTCAAGATAATAGTTGGGTCCAGAACCTCAATTCCGTGACTTACTCTGGCTAATATGTTTTGACGACTGATTTGACTTCTATGAACCTTTTATAAAAAAAATAGCTCTCAGGTCCCTCTCAAAAATTCCGTCATTTTTCGCCAGACAGGCAAATCCAAAATAGCCGCCGGCCGCCTGCTTGAATAATTAACAGCACCTAGTCATGTATCAAGACACTTTTTGGGGTAATCTAACCATGAGGATTCTGATTCTGACATCAGTTTTACGTTTCGACATCATTTTGACCCCAAAATCCATGATGGCCACAATCCAGTAGAGCAAACACGTATTTTTTAGACAAAATTAACATCCAGATCCCCAGGGAAGATGTGATGCTTGGGGTATGTTTTTGTATACATCAAGTAAAGAATGACAGAAACAAGGAAGATCAAAAATAAGTTTTTATATAACAGCTGTACATTGAAAAGTTAACAAAGAAAACCACTGGCACTGAAAACATGATTATAAGAAATTATTGTACCTCCAAATTGTACTTTTTGGCCATTAAATGACAAAATCTAAGTTACATAATGCTTTAGTGTTATCCAACACATGACATTGTAATTGGCATTGTAATTGGTGAATAAGCATGAAATTGAGGAACATGATCAGTCTGAATCAGAGAATTCTGCCTCACTAGATTCTGAATCATCACAATCTGATGAATTCCTCCTCCTACTTTGTACATCAACATTTTCCATCTCCTCATCATCATACTCGCTCTCATCTTCCTCGTTCTCTTCAGCTGACCTTGATGCAGGTAGATGTATTGGAAGAGCAGGTCGTGTGTGGCGGACAGGGCGACAGCGACCATCCACCAATACCCATCCATGTCCAAGTGGCTCGGGATGGCGCACTAGATATGACAAGTAGTTGGCACGGAGGCAATGTTGGCGTAGGCTATCAGCATCTGGGGGGATACGGATGAATGATTTCTTTTTCATGCTCTTCCACTTCACTGAATGGGCCTCAGCCATGGTGCTACTCTTGTGGTCAGCATAGATGACATGTCGTGTGAACTTGAAGAGCTCCTCTACCACTTCCTCTTCAAGGTCAAGGTTATCTCCACACCATGAAAGCTTTTGTCGTGTCACAGGGCTCTTCGCCACCTGGTCATACACTGACTTCTTACCCTTGCCGTAGAAACCTGAGTTGGCATCGCATCCTGTCATACAGTGCAGCTGCACAATACAGTCTGCCATGTCGTCAGTTACCAGATCACTGCAGACGATCATCTCCTGCTTTCTCTTAATGTAGAGCATACCAGGCAGCTGCTTTGAGATTAATGCTGCTGCAACATAGGCATCAGTATCAGTGACATCAATGACGCAGGCCCACTATAGCCTGACTCACGCAGGACTGCATAAGTGGAGAAGGGGACAGTGTCAGCCTCAGACTGATCAAAGCTGTAGTTCTGCATTGGTTGCTGGGTCGACAAGTTGGTACAGTGGGATCCAACAGAGTAAACAATCTCTGCTTCAACAGTTTGTGCAATGTTAGTCAGGTAACTGCATATACATTTTTAAAGCCGACCCTTGTTACTAACACTACAGAGCAGCGTGTTGAATGGTTTGGCAGAAGGGAATGGGTCATCCAATTTCATGTAGGTGTTTGGGACATGTGCCTTACCCTGTGCCCTCAGGTCTCTCTCGTCATCTTTAGTTGAGTATGCTGCATCATATGGGTCATTCACACTGAAGATACGGTCAGCATCATCATGGCGGACAGTCAGCATCACCATGGCGGGAAAGGATGATGGATACCAGCTTGTGGATATAATCTGACCACTTGTATGGGGTGCCATCTGGCGTTTGTCGGTCTTCTGCTGATGGAGTGGCCATTCTTCAGATCATTCCCATGTCAACGAGAGCAATGTAGGATCCATGCAGATTTACAGATTGCAGAGAGAACTTCTGGATGAGTTGGCTCTTCTGAGTCTTCCTGTATGTGCTGTTGTAGTTGATTAAGGCCACACACTCCTCGATAACACGATGTTTCAATAACTCACGGAGGTTCACAAGTTGACTGACCTCAACCAGATCGATAACTGCCTTGAAAGCGCTTCGCTCCATCTCAGCAGCTCTCACTTTGATGTCATCTCCAGCTTTCTCCTTCCCTGCCCCCTTGGCAAGAGGGACAGGTGATATAGGGAAGTATTCTTACTGAACACCCGCTCTTGCAAGAACCAGGTCAACTTCTCTTCTCCCGCAGCGGCTGAATTGAAGTCTGCAACAAGCTCATCAGTGGCAGGTATGGCTGACTGTAGGGTGCGGAGAGTAGGTGAGGCCGGGTTGAATTGAAACGAGTCGAACTCCTTCATGCACGCGACCAGATTCTGTACGCACTGCTCATCTTGTTGCATCCGTTTTGGGATACATTCAGTGTGCTTCCTCTTGGCTTCTTTTCTATTGGCCAGAGTATTGTGAGCTGCCCGGATTTGGTCCACATTATTCACATTCCTGGAGTGTACCATCAGCTGCTTCTCATTCTGGAGGCCTACCACATCGCACAAGGAAATAACTAAACAAATATTTTTTTTGCTCTACCGGATAGTGGCCATCGTGTATTTTGTGGTCATAATTATGTCAAAACGTCAAACTGATGTCAGAATCAGAATCCTCATGGTCAAATTACCCCAAAAGGTATCTCTATACATGACTCTAGGTGCTGTTAATTTTTCAAGCTGGCGGCCGGCGGCCATTTTGGATTTGGCCGTCTTGCGAAAAATGCTGGAATTTTTGCGAGGGACCTGGGAGCTATTTTTTTTATAAAAGGTTCATAGAAGTCATATTAGTCGTCAAAACATATTAGCCAGAAAATGGTCACGGAATTGAGGTTCTGGACACAACTATAAAGGTCAAAGGTCATGGTCAACTATTCTATTAACACCTCACTATCGGGTAGTTTTGTAACACTACTACCTGCCAATCGGGCAGATTTACATTAAACGAGCTTCATTCCATACTCTTTTTCATGCATAAAGAAGAGCCAGAGCGTAATACAATTATGTATCCGTGAAAGGGCTATAATTGAGCTTTCCAATGACACCTGAACCATCCTTGTACGACCACGGGTTCTCTTGCAACAATGTTGCAAATATGAAGGGAAAAAACCTAAAATACAGTAATTTCCTCAGTTTTTACCCTGTCTCGCGGGACCAGGGAGGTGTAGACATGTGGTGGTTGTGTCAGTGGTGGGACTAGGTCCCACGGAACGGTCAGAGCCCAGCTGCTGTCCTCCCACCGCGTTGACTCTCTCTCAGAGCCGATAATGTGCTCAAAATCGCATACGACTTAAGGCGGGACCCGCTCTTTAGGCTTTGGTTCTCTAGCCGACTTAAGGCGGGACCCGCTAATTAAGGGTTAATATATATGAAACTAACTGATAGGTTTTAATGAAATTATGCATACTTATTTGATTTTCATAGGCAATGTCAATACAAACATAAATGTACTCTTACATAAAGATCAAGGTCATAGGTCAACTTTTATTATTATTTAAAAAAACAATTACTCAAATTTAGGAAAACTGTCTGTGTTGGTTGCTTATTACTTAAATCTAGGCCCTTTTGACTTACGAGAAGTTAAGGGGTCCAGATTATTGTCAAGATCGTTGGCGCTACCTAACTAATCAATATTACCCTATTACGTTCGGGGGGGGGGGGGGGGGTCTATTTGGATACTCCCGGTTTTACGCCACTAGTTTGGATCCAAATATAGACCCGTCCTGCACATAATAGGGTTATTGTTGCAAATAATAGCAAAGCAAATTTACTCCCACCCTGACATTGTATTGGAGACGTCTTTTATATTGTATTCTAGCTATATACTTTCATGCTAGATCTATAGGTATTTAGTTTAATCGTGCTGAAGAAAAACGAGAGAAGAAAGCTGGATGTGATGGAGATGAGCAGCTTGAGGAGTATGTGTGGAGTTACTCGAAGAGACGGATTGAAGAATGAAGAGATTCTTAGGAGAGTGGGGCAGCAGGAACATTTGTCAGCCAGAGTGGACAGAAGGATGCTGAGCTGGTATGTAGTAGGGTCATTTGCTTGGAATCCGTGACCATTTTGTTCCTACTTTTTTCTCTCGATGGATTTGACAACCTGAACCATTTTAAAGGAAAATTAGCTCCTATGCCCCTCTGAAAAATGACGGCTAACTCTGCTAGAGCCCAATATTCAAAATGGCCGCCAATGCCATCTTGAAAAACATGAAATATAATATCTCTGGCATCAGATGAGCTACAAGGACGAATGAGGTGTCCTTTTTCACTAATTCTGTCATTACAAATCCACTGGAATGGTTATTGTATTGTATTGTATATTGTATTGTTATTGTATTGTATTATACTAATTGTACATACTAATCTGCCACTTCACTGTCACTACATGATTCACTGTATGAGCCACTATCACAATCACTGTCCTCACTTTCGCTGCTATCATCACTGTTGTTCTCTGCCTGCGGTGTATATCTAATATTACTTTTTTACTGTTTCAGATGGATTGCATGCCCATCTGATGAAAATCGCCGACTTGTGAAGTGACCGAAATAATGGATAATAGAAGAGAGAGTGAAGAGTTACCAGACAAGACATTAAATGAATACGAGTGCATTTTACTCTGTGGTAAGCGATGTACCGCAGATGATCGTTTGGAAAACATTACACCTGAGAAGTGGGAATCCATCCGGGAAAAGTCTTTACAATGGAAAGAACTTGATAAGTTTCAACATATACATGAAAATGTGGATTGGGAGAAGGGACCAAAGGGTCACCACATGCATAGCACTTGTTACGCATCATTATCCAGCAAGCGCAAGCTCTCTCAAGCCGAAAAACGCAAACACAAATCCGAGGAACGTCTTGAAAGAGATGAAGCATCAGATCAACAAGACCCTTCCCCAGAGGCCAGTGCACCTAAAAGGCTCCGCTCCAGTATGGGTGTCCTTCACGATAAGACTCTATGTGTGTGGTGCATGAAAGGGGCATACAAGAGTAGTGATCGTGACAAGCAGGTTTTACTCCTATCAACAGTAGATGCCTGGACTAAATTCAAGTTACATACTGTCCGTCTGGAAGATGAGGTCATGAGATTGAGACTTGACACTCTGATTGCATCCATCCCAGATAGTCAAACAGCATTTGGGTTGGAAATCCGCTACCATCGTGCGTGCTGGCGCAAATATGTAAGCGACCACAAGCCCCTTTCAGACGAAAGCACTCAACATCTGCAGCGTGTAAACCTCCGAGAGGCCCAAGCTCTCTTCTTTCATCATATTCGTCAAGTCATCTTCAAAGACCATGAAATTCGCACACTGCAAGGCCTGCTGCAGGACTATAAGCGCATTATCTCAAATCACGGACATAACTCAGTAGTAAAATCCAGCTACTTAAAGGAAATTCTCGTCAATGAATTTGGGGAAGACATCGGATTTCATGAACACATTCAAAAGAATGTGAATGAACTGGTACATGATACAACAGCAGCAGGTACATACATCGAGGCGGCAATATCTTCATTGGGTGTCAGCAATGATCAGTTGGTGATGAATGTTGCGGCACGACTCAAAGAGCAAGTCATCAGGACAAATACTATTCCTGGGCTCCCATATATACACGAGTTGGAGAGAGAAGAAGACCTCAGTGAGCTCCTGCTGAAGCTGCTCACATGGCTGAAACACCCAAATAAGTCTGCAATTGATGACAGTCGATCCATCCGATCGATTCTACATCACTGGAAAACACACTGCATTTAAAATAAATCTCTCTGTCTTGCTACATGGACTGACCAAGAGTAGGGAGATAGTCGACATAAATGCACAAAGATGGACTGGGCATCAGTTACAATGACGTACTTATGCTGCGAGATTTTTGGGTGGTCAATGACCTCATGTGCTCATCTGATTGCCCCTTCGAACTAGCTGAGGGTAAGCCTGCTATCGCTATAGTCGACAACGATGACTTCAAGAGCGACACACTGACCGGTGCTTGCCAGTCACACCGCACTAATGTCATGTTTGTGCAGCCAGAATCATTTGATACAGAACTTCCTTCCGAGAATCACAAGGATAGACCAGTTCCCGGTGCCAACTTTGCATCAAACCTCTCGACAACTCTCAAAGAGCTCGGAAGTGAAATGCAAAAAGTCAACCCATACAAGACAGCGAAGAGTGGGGAACCACCTCTCAGGAAGCCACCAGCTGATCAAAGTACTCCTCCTCCTGACACATCGGTGCAAAGAATTCGTGGTGTGATCCATGCATTGGCCAGGGCGCAAGATGACCGAACGAGACCTAAGCCAGAAGAACAGACTTTGCCTGGGTTTTCAGGGTTTCACGCCAGCATGTCAAATGCAGATGAGAAGAGTTGTTGTTGTTGTTGTTGTTGTTCCTCAAGCTGCCTGGCCGAACAGCCCCAAGGCCTCGAGCAATTCCAAGGCCATAACCGAGCGCCCCCACAGATCCCTCCCTGCCGACCACAATAAAGCCTGGGTGACCGAAGCCACTCCATGGCGGGGAGCTGAGGAGGGTGCAGAAACGCCCGGAAAACCAAAGCCCCACCCAGGGCCCTGTGCCCCTCAGCAATTATGAAGAGAAAGTTGAGGGGCAAGGGAAAAATGTGACGCTTTGGCTTCCAATCTTGGTAGATTGGGAGGTCAATCCACGGAAAAGACGCCGTCACTTGAGATCTAGAAAATATATAAGTTAAAGGAACAATCAGAGTAAGCTATGGGCATGGCAGAGATCGCTCAGTTCTCACTCTGATAGACCAGCCCATCACCACATGACTAGAACTCAATCCTCTCAGCATCAGCTAGGAAAGGCCCTAGAAAGCCGCCTTTGGCGGGGGGATAGCTCCCCTATTTCAACCCCTTTCGGGGTCGGGCACCCACCCAGATGAGAAGAGTCGAGCAATATACCACATGACCTATCCCAACCCACCCAGTAAGACAATTCTCAAAGATGTGATGTGTAAGCTTGCAAAATCAATCGAAGAAAAAAAGATGCCTTTTGCAATAATTGTTGGTGATCATCCTGTCTACGTGCTCATGCTAGAGTTGAAAAGTGAGAATGCTGAGCTGTTCAGCAAAATCTTACCATTCATGGCACCCTTCCACATCCAAATGTCGTTCATCTACACTATATACAAGAGGTTTAAGGGATCTGGCATCTTAGATGTGTTGGTGGCAGCTGGTGTTATAGCAGACGGGTCTGTTGATCAGGCCCTTCATGGAAAACATGTTAAGCGTGGGGTTCGCTGCTTGCGACTATTCTACGAGACTCTGGTCCACCATGTCATAGACAAACGTTTGGAAGATTCCCCTCTATCTGAAGAAGTAAAGGCATCCCTTACCAAGCTTCGACATCCAATTGATGCACAGGAACTTGCAGATGAACATGCAGAGCTAGAGAGAAATGCTGAGCTGAAGGACCTCGTTGATGCTCTCTTCAAGGACTTTGAGGGTGCCCCACAAGCAGAATACTGGATGTCATTCATGGAAATGGTTGAGGTTCTAACTCAAAATATCCATGCAATCAGAACAAGCAACTGGACTGAGTTCAAGTCCTCACTCAAGCTCATGCTTCCATTGATGCAAATCTATGATAATGACAAGTATGGTCGGCATCTCCCCGATTTCACCGCAGTGCTTGATACCCTTCCTGTCGATCAGGCTGCATTCATGGAGAGTGGTATGTTTGCACAGTCAATGACAGGAAACCATATTCGTGTGTCGCCCTCGACATATGGATAGAGTCAACAATGAATAAGGGCTCTAAGCTGAAGTCTGATTGGTTGGCCATTCTGAACAATGAAAAGCAGCTCCTTTCAAACACTCGGAATGTGAATAACATCAATCGGGTGAGAACAAAGGTCCATCGCCATGCTAATCGCAAGAAACAAGGAAAAGGGAAGCATGCTGATTGCTCGTCGAGTAAAATGAAGAAGGATGAACAAGCTGTACAGGATATAAGCGCATGTCTCACTGAATTCAAGTGTGATCCATTTGACCATACAAACAAGACACTTCGATCCCTACAGTCAGGAATCCCAGCCTCAGACGCTCTCGCTGTCGACTTGAAATCGGCAAAGGAGGATGGCACAAGCAAACTGAAGCAGTTCTTGAATGAGAGAGTGTATTCTAAGACCAAGTCTCTCAACGACAGAGTTCCCCGTAGCAAGCGTTTGAACTTTTCAACTCAGGCATTGAAGAAAGCAGATGGTGAGAACCTGAAGGGAAAGACTGAGGAAATGGAGCGTAATGCCTTGGCCTCTGTTCTTGGACTTGTTGAAACGAGTGGTGCCCTCAAACTTCAAGAAGTCCTGCAGCATCGTGTTACAGCCGAGTGCCTTCCATGTTCAATGTGGAACCATTCAATGGAACCATCCGTAAGGCACAGAAAAGCAAGCTTCAACAAAACTAAGTATGACTGTCATTCCAGAGCCTGATGTATATACGTCTATTATTGATATGGGCCTCATCTGGCGCCTAACAACTCCTACCATTGAAGACAGAGAGAAGGGAGACGGTACCAAGTATACCTGGGGAGATTATGCAGAGAAGTTGGTGCACTTCGTTCTAACGAGACACAAGCATGCTGAGCGCATCATTTGCGTCAATGATTCATATGATCAGAATTTCACGATCAAGGACAGTGAGAGAATACTGCGCCAAAATAACCTGCCAATCAGCAATGTCTTCATGAAGACAGAAGATAAATTTCCTTCTAGTAAAGTTTTCCATGCTCTCCTGGGTAAACCTGAGAACAAAATCCGCCTTCAGGCATTTCTTCAAACGGAATTCCAGAGAACAGCAGCAACAACTAGCACCGAGATCATCTACTATGTAGTTGGCAGCACTGCAAAGAATCTCCCCACAGGCAAGCTTGTGCCAGAGCTCACATGCTCCCATGCAGAGGCAGGTACGGCAATGCTCACCATATAATTATAGTGTGCTCCGGTCATACAGCTACACTGCAGCTGTCGTTCTTGACACAGAGGACACAGACAACTACGTGCAAGCGGCATATGTTGCTCAGAAGACAACAGGAATCCTGTGTGTGACACGCAAACGTCAGCTTATTCATGCCCGATGTTTGTGCAGTGAGGCAATGGCTGCATCCATCATACCACTTCATGTCCTCACTGGGTGTGACCACAACTCTGGCTTCTATGGAGCAAGCAAGAAGCTCATCGCAGATCGTCTGGAGAAGTCTAAAGAGGCACACGACCTGCTAGCAGCATGTGGTACACAGCTCCTAGTCACAGAACAGGTCATCAGTGATTTGGAGCGGTTTGTCATTCGATATGTATATGGTGATACCAAAAGCAAGACCCTGGGAGATGCGAGGGCAGCGAAGTGGAGAGCTCAGAAGAAAAAAAGCACTATCCGACTTGTGCCTGACTTGGACAGTCTCTGTCCACACTTGGAGCGTGCAAACTATCTTGCATATTTGCAAAAGCATTACCAGCTCCAAAGTCACCCCTCACCGATCGGCCATGGATGGCATCTTGTAAATGGCCTATGTCTGCCTGTCCGTTCAACCCAGCCCCCACTTCCCCCATCCATACCACTACCTACAAATCCGCAGGCAGAGAACAACAGTGATGATAGCAGCGAAAGTGAGGACAGTGATTCTGATAGTGGCTCATACAGTGAATCATGTAGTGACAGTGAAGTGGCAGATTAGTATGTACAATTAGTATAATACAATACAATAACAATACAATATACAATACAATACAATAACCATTCCAGTGGATTTGTAATGACAGAATTAGTGAAAAAGGACACCTCATTCGTCCTTGTAGCTCATCTGATGCCAGAGATATTACATTTCATGTTTTTCAAGATGGCGTTGGCGGCCATTTTGAATATTGGGCTCTAGCAGAGTTAGCCGTCATTTTTCAGAGGGGCATAGGAGCTAATTTTCCTTCAAAATGGTTCAGGTTGTCAAATCCATCGAGAGAAAAAGGTAGGAACAAAATGGTCACGGATTCCAAGCAAATGACCCTACTAATGGTCATGTTGAACGAATGGGAGATGAAAGGCTTACAAAGAGAATATGTGAGTCAGATACAAGGGGAGATAGAAGGGCAGGAAGACCCCCATTGAGATGGAGAGACTGTGTAAGACAAGCTTTGGATGATAGAGGAATGACTATAG